>ONZH01004043.1:0-44725 GCA_900303285.1 Rhinella marina
GGCATGTGGGTGGGTGGAACTGTATTTCCTCTTGCGCTCTAGCGTCTGCTGTAAAGACAGCTGAACGCTGCGCTGGGACACGTTGGTGGACACTGTGGAGGATCGTGGAGGCGAAGGTGTGGTTTTCCGGCGGGAGGCGCTCGTGCCAGGGTCCTTGGCAGGGGGTTGACTAGCAGAGGCAGCGAGTGACGCGGGGGGTTGACTAGCAGAGGCAGCGAGTGACACAGGGGAAGGAGCAGTGGTGTGACCCGCAGGAGGTGGTGAACGGCCTTGGTTCCATTGAGTGGGGTGTTTAGCACTCATATGCCTGCGCATGCTGGTGGTGGTTAGGCTAGTAGTGGTGGCACCCCTGCTGATCCTGGTGTGGCACAGGTTGCACACCACAGTCCGTAGGTCATCCTCACTTTCTTTAAAGAACCTCCAGACTTGCGAACATCTAGGCCTCGCCACTGGAGCTTCACTACGTGAAACAGTTGATGATGATGCACCAGCTCTGGCCCTGCTTCTCCCTCTGGCCACACCACTGCCTCTTACAACCTGTTCTGGTGCAGCACTCGCCTCCGCCTCAGAAGCACTGTCTTCACTCGGCATATCAACCCAGCTTGGGTCAGTCACCTCGTCATCCTCCGATTCCTCAGTCTGCTCCCTCCTCGGAATTCCTCCCCTAACAACAACTTCACCACTGTCTGACAACCGTGTCTCCTCATCATCCGACACCTCTTTACAAACTTCTTCCACTAACTCAACATTGTCATCATCATCACCCACAGACTGCGACAGTTGGAAAACTTGGGCATCGGGAACGAGGTCAGCAGCAACCTGAGAAGTGGTTTGTGACTCTGGAAAGGGTCCTGAAAACAGTTCCTGAGAGTATGCCTGATCACATTCCAAATTTTCCTGGGAGGGGGCAGACTGGGGGGAAGGAGGTTGAGGTGGAGGAGCCATAGGAGTGCTCCCTTGGGTAACGTGGGTGGACTGCGTGGAAGACTGACTGGTGGACAAATTACTTGAAGCATTGTCCGCAATCCACAAGATCAGCTGTTCGGACTGTTGTGGTTTCAACAGTCCTCTACCACATGTCCCCGGCATGTGCCCGGCAGCACTTGTCTATGTGTCCGTGGTTAGGTGGACCTTCTCAGAAACAGCGTTTGTTAGGGCACGGATGATGTTCTGTGACACGTGCTGGTATAGGGCTGGGACGGCACATCGGGAAAAATAGTGGCGGCTGGGGACCGAATACCGAGGGGCAGCCACCGCCATGAGATTGCGAAAGGCCTCGGTCACTACCAGCCTATAGGGCAGCATCTCCAGGATCAGCAATTTGGAGATGTGGACGTTGAGGGCTTGGGCATGTGGGTGGGTGGAACTGTATTTCCTCTTGCACTCCAGTGTCTGCTGTAAAGACAGCTGAACGCTGCGCTGGGACACATTGGTGGACGCTGTGAAGGATCGTGGAGGCAAAAGTGTGGTTTTCCAGCGGGAGGCGCTCGTGCCGGGGTCCTGGGCAGGAGGTTGACTAGCAGAGGCAGCGAGTGACACAGGGGAAGGAGCAGTGGTGTGACCCGCAGGAGGTGAACGGCCTTGGTTCCATTGAGTGGGGTGTTTAGCACTCATATGCCTGAGCATGCTGGTGGTGGTTAGGCTAGTAGTGGTGGCACCCCTGCTGATCCTGGTGTGGCACAGGTTGCACACCACAGTCCGTCGGTCATCCTCACTTTCTTTAAAGAACCTCCAGACTTGCGAACATCTAGGCCTCGCCACGGGAGCTTCACTACGTGAAACAGTTGCTGCTGATGCACCAGTCCTGGCCCTGCTTCTGCCTCTGGCCACACCACTGCCTCTTCCAACTTGTTCTGGTGCAGTACTCGCCTCCGCCTCAGAAGCACTGTCTTCACTCGGCTTATCAACCCAGCTTGGGTCAGTCACCTCGTCATCCTCTGATTCCTCAGTCTGCTCCCCCCTCGGACTTCCTGCCCTGACAGCAACTTCACCACTGTCTGACAACCGTGTCTCCTCATCGTCCGACACCTCTTTACACACTTCTTCCACTAAGTCAACATTGTCATCATCATCACCACCCACAGACTGCGACAGTTGGAAAACTTGGGCATCGGGAAAGAGGTCAGCAGCAACTTGAGAAGTGGTTTGTGACTCTGGGAAGGGTCCAGAAAACAGTTCCTGAGAGTATGCCGGATCGCATTCCAAATTTTCCTGGGAGGGGGCAGACTGGGGGGAAGGAGGTTGAGGAGGAGGAGCCAGAGGAGTGCTCCCTTGGGTAACGTGGGTGGACTGCGTGGAAGACTGACTGGTGGACAAATTACTTGAAGCATTGTCTGCAATCCACGACATCACCTGTTCGCACTGTTGTGGTTTCAACAGTCCTCTACCACGTGTCCATGTAAGTTGAGACATGAAGCTAGGGAGTGTAGCTCTGCGGCGTTCCCCTGCTCCCTCATCAGCGGGTACTGTCTCACCCAGCCCAGGACTACGTCCTCTGCCCCCTGCAGTAATTGAATGCCCACGCCCACACCCTCGCCCTCGACCCTTAGCCCTGGGGTTCAACATTTTTTGTATATAGGTGTATGATAAAAAAAAAATAAAATTAAGTCCGGTAGAATTAAGTGACGTACAGAAAGTGTCACTTGGACAGATTATACGGATTGGAGCGAGTGTGCTGAACTGTGACACACAGAAAGGTTACACGCAGCTGAGTAAAATGGATTTGTATCACTGAGCTAAAACAACTGAAAAAATATTTTTTTTTTTATATTTTGTTTTTTTTGGGAACGTGACGTGCAGGAAATATGGTAGAACTGACTGACACCCTGTTAACGGTGGCTATTTAGTCTGCGACCCAGACAAATGTCGCACAGAGAGTTTTCTGGATCAAGCGGTAGATGATATTGGTAGCAAATGACTTGGTTGTATTGTGTGACGTACAGAAAGTGTCACCTGGACAGTATATACGGATGGGAGCGAATGTGCTGAACTGTGACACACAGAAAGGTTACACGCAGCTGAGTAAAATGGATTTGTATTACTGAGCTAAAACAACTGAAAAATAATTTTTTTTTTTATATTTGTTTTTTTTATATTTTTTTACAATTTTGTTTTTTTGGGAACGTAACGTGCAGGAACTATGGTAGGACTGACTGACACCCTGTTAACGGTGGCTATTTAGTCTGCGACCCAGACAAATGTCGCACAGAGAGTTTTCTGAATCAAGCGGTAGATGATATTGGTAGCAAATGACTTGGTTGTATTGTGTGACGTACAGAAAGTGTCACTTGGACAGTATATATGGATGGGAGCGAATGTGCTGAACTGTGACACACAGAAAGGTTACACGCAGCTGAGTAAAATGGATTTGTATCACTGAGCTAAAACAACTGAAAAAATATTTTTTTTTTTTATATTTTGTTTTTTTGGGAACGTGACGTGCAGGAAATATGGTAGAACTGACTGACACCCTGTTAACGGTGGCTATTTAGTCTGCGACCCAGACTAATGTCGCACAGAGAGTTTTCTGGATCAAGCTGTAGATGATATTGGTAGCAAATGACTTGGTTGTATTCTGTGACGTACAGAAAGTGTCACCTGGACAGTATATATGGATTGGAGTGAGTCAGTGCTGAACTGTGACACACAGAATGGTTCCTCAGTGCTGTGTGCTATGGATTTGTATCACTGAGATAGAACAATAAAAAAAAACAGGGTTAGATATGGCGATAGCTGCACTACTAGTGCCAGCCAGCCAAGTGACAAAAAAAAATAAATAAAATGTCTTCTAGCCCTTAGAAGGGCTGTTGGGTTCTTTGTGGGTGATCCCTGCCTAACAGACAACTAAATGCAGGCCCTAACACTGTCCCTGAAAGGCAGCAGCTCTATCCCTAATGACATCCAGACGGCATCTGAGCCGAGCACCGCGGCCAGTCGGTAGTATATTCCAGGGTCACCTGATCAGGCCAGCCAACCCCTGCTATCGACATGTAAGGGCCCCACGTGATGCTGGGTGGTACACAGAGTCTCCTGGCTTGTGATTGGCGGTGTTTTTAGGCGCCAAAAAAGCACGATGCGGAAGTTGCCATTTCCTCGAGCATGGCGAGATACTCGTCCGAGCAGCGAGCACTTACGAGTACCCTAATACTCGAACGAGCACCAAGCTCGGACGAGTATGCTCGCTCATCTCTATTAATTACTTTAGTTTTATCTGCAAAAATTGATATTTTACTGTGCAAGCCTTCTACAAGATCATTAATAAATATATTGAAGAGAATAGGGCCCAATACTGACCCAATCTGAGTATGTACCGTTAATAACCACCCTCTGTCTTCTATCACTTACCCACATACAGACATTTTCTCCCAGGCCAAGCATTCTCATTTTATATACTAACCTTTTATGTGGCACCGTGTCAAACACTTTGGAGAAGTCCAGATATACGACATCCATTGATTTGTCGCGGTCCAGTCTAGAACTTACCTCCTCATAGAAACTGATTTAAATTGGTTTGACATGACCGATCCCTCATGAAGCCATGCTAATATGAAGTTATTTGCTTACAACGATGTTGTAGTCAGCTGAACCAGCTGAAAGGACTGTGGTGGTGGTGGTGCTACTGCTGGCAGTCCAGGAATCAGAGGCTCTGGCTGTGGCTGTGTCTTTTCCCTGAACTGGAGGACGCCATCTGGCGACTCCTGAAGGCGGCGCAAGCATCCTGGACCTGGTGGTACATCCGGCCACACTTCTGGTTCCGATGTAGGTACCAGGGGCTTAGAAAGGAGGGTAACCCTGGTAGCAAAGGGGCCTTTCAGGGACGCCATGGGGTTGTTCTTCACCTGATCTTTCACGTACAGGCTTTGCCAAGGTTGTCGCAGGTACGGCCGTTTCACCGACCTGAGGCCCTCCAAAATATTCATTTCCATCCTCATCGTCTGCCAGGACGCCAGACCCTCTATCAACGGAAAACCACAGGACTGTTCGATTTCGGCGTTCCAGTGCAGGATCTCCTGGCCTAGGGTGGTCCAGTACCTGGATGACCCAGTCCTCCACTGCGTTTTTATAGTCCCAGAGGGTCTGTGCATGGGCCATCACCGATGGTGGCACAATCGGATTCTGCCTTATGGAAGGTGTTGTTGTGGATCTCCTCCTGGGTGGCGAAGTGGACGCTCCAGCCGCCTCCACCGCACGAGCCACAGCAGACGCACCAGCCGCCTGATGACGAAGAACTGCCTCACGATGCACAGCTAACTCCGCAGGCGGTAGGGAGAATAAGGGCACTGTCTGTGGTTTACTGTCGGAAACCTTCAGTTCAGAGCGTGACACCCTGATGTCTGAAGTGGGCGGTGGTTCAGGGAACTTGTCCCCAAATGCCATCTGGTTCTAGTTGGGATGCAGCTCTTTAGCCATGCTTGCTACGTGCTCAGTGTTCAGCGCTGGTCTAAACTGGTTCAGAGGAGGGTGGAGTACTAAGAGACGAGTCTTCACTTATGGATGCTGTGAATAGGGGATAACTTCAAAACTTGACACAGCCCCCTTAAATTTTTTGTTTCGTCATTAGCCTTGCATTAAGCATTATGAGAAACTCTTTAAATTAGGAGTATTACACAGATATGCCTAATCCTTCAAAACTAGTGAATTTCATCATAGAGGTTCCCTGCTCTGGCAGATCAATTGGCAGTTAAAAAATAAGTTGTCAAAATGTCAAGTCCTTTTAATATGACTTCAACAAAACGATTCAAGTGAATCCATAATTGATTACTATAAACAGCAGTGTATAACATCATCAAGCAATATTGATTCTTTTCATAGGGTTTTTCTCAACCAAATAATATTTCTTTCTTAAATCATCTTTTCTATAGGACCTATTACAACTGTACCTTCAGTTATGAAACTAGCTTTCTATAGTAGATTTTCTCCCTATACACATCATGAGACTGTGATTCATACTAATGGATATAAACAAGCAAAAAAAATATATACAATGCAACGGCACACTGCTAACCAGATAAATCACAACATGCCATAGAGATATAAAGTATTCTGGAGCTAATGCTATGCTTGTTTAGTAAATTAGAGATTCTTGGCAAATATATTTTGTACAAAATTATCTGGGCCCGTCCACCAAATCGTCAAGGTGATCTCTGTAGAACGGGAACCTAACACTATTTCCTATCTGTTATGTGCCAACGTTGGCTTCCGTATAATCAGGGGGTGTTGGTTCCACATTCATGCTGGGTCCCTTCTGCCTTTTGCCCTTTATGGTGCTTCAAAGGCCTCCACTAATACAGGCATGCAGGTACCAAACATGCATGCCGAGTCCACTCGGCTTTATAGTTACACGGCATATAGTTGACTCGGCATGCTGCATAGACTGACAGCTATCTCTGTATAAACACTTACACAAAGAATGTTATCAGTAATTGGCAACAGGTCCCCTGTGTACAGCTATCAGTGACTGACAGCTATGTATATACACTTGCATAGAGAATACTATCAAGCACTGATAACACCTCCCCCATGTAAAACTATCAGTGACTACCAGCTATGTCTGTATACACACTTACACAGGAAAGGATATTGGTCACTGATATGACCTCCCTCGTGTACAGCTGAAGTCAGAAAAAGCTGAAATTTAAATGTATGAATTACAAGGTTTACTGGATCCTTTCTCCATAAAACTTATATCATTTTAATAGGCTCTTCCTGCTATATAACATGCTGACTGCAGATTGCACTTAATTTTGCCAGGTCCTCTTTAAATTAAGGGCATTTAGGAAATGTATGTTTTCAGTAGCTTTATAATATGCTGGTGACTTCAAACATTTTAATACACTCCTCAGCATTGAAATTGTAACACCAAGGAGGAAAAGTCATGGAAGTATAGACTGATCAGAGGATTGATAGACATGTTAATGACATGCTATTGATGAAAAAATGAAAACAAAACATCTCAATTTATTCTGTATTGAACATGAGTGCCACACACAGAAATTCATCCACTTAAGTGCCTTGGCATACTACCCATGAAGTTATTAATAGAGATGAGCGAACATGCTCGTAACGAGCACTGTACCGCTTGGCTCCCCTGCGCTCGCATGGGCGCAGGCAGCCGCTTCCGTCGGGTGAGGAGGACGGAAGCGGCTGCCTGCGCCCATGCGAGCGCAGGGGAGCCGAGTGGTACAGTGCTCGTTACGAGCACGTTCGTTCATAATGGTTGTCTAATGAATGCTTTGCCACGTTGATTGCACTTGGGCACACACATCAGCAAGAACTGCTGCTGGAAGATCCCTTTGAATCAAACCAATGACCTCCCAGATGTGTTTGATGGGATCCAAGTTGAGACTCTGCAGCTAGTACATTTAGGCCATATTAGCTCACAGTAGCATGATCAACATGCAACATGGTGTTGCCCTGTTGAAAAACGGCCCCTGGAACACTTTGGAGAAATGGACACACCACTTGTTCCACGACAAAATCAATTTAATGCCAATCTGTAGACATACCAGAAATTAAGGGGTCCGTCTACTGTACATTATGGCACCTAACACTATAATCCTGGGAGTAGGACCAGAGTGAAATTTTGTTGTGAAGGCCTCTATATGGCATTGCTCTGCTATCATTGCATCCAAGACAAAAGCAGGACTCATCACCGCATCAGAGGTTAGGCCTCCAGTCCAATTTTCATTGTCATCTTGCCGTGCACCATGATATCCTTTGAGACTGGTGGCATGAGCTCAGTGGAGCACCTGTAGCTTAACTTCTGGTTTGTAGCCCAGTGTCATGCAAAGTCTTCTGATGGTTTGTGTAGACACTGTTTGCCACCCTAGAATGAATCACTTTGTACTGGAATTATTCTGGAATTCAGATGATCTGTCCATGCAGAGGAACGACTCTGTGCACAGCTTGTTGTCAGTCCCAACCACTGGGACATGGACAGTGAGCTTGGTATGGAGGTTGATAGGATGGGAGTGATAGTGCAGATGGGAGTTTTGATAGTCCCTAGGGATGAATGATGATATGAAAAATTTGATTTGGCTGCTTTGCCAAATTTCACAAAGAAATTAGATTTGCAATTAATTACTTTGTCACAACGTGCATTCCTTTGCATGTATTGGGTGCGTTGTTGGGGAATGGCAGTCACGCTCGTGGAGAGGCCATCACAGCCATCTTGATTGAAGACTGCGTGAAATCTCACGTGGTGACGTGATGACCTCTTCAGGTCATCATGTTGGCCGGACGCGGAGAGGTCATTGATGACGTCACTGATGACGTCGTTGCACCTGACCAGGGTATTGTGCTGGTGACTTTACAGATCACTTTGCACAAGATTTTGGCAGTATCTTTAATCAAGATGTCCACAAGCAAATAGATAAAGGTGAGTATCCATTCAGCTTGGCGGCAAATTTTTCCAGAAATTCAGATCATAGTCAATTCATTTTGGTGGTGGTTGTCCTCCCTAGCAATTCCTGTGGCCATGCAGCAAAAATGATAGAGTAAATTGTAGTGTGGTGCAGTACAATGGCGAGACCAGTTTTGGTATAACAGATGCATTGTACTTCACTACAGCTGGTCAACAGGTGATCCACACAAGCACTATTCACATGAAATGCAGTCTATACAGTTGACTGAAGTAATTCCCAAAAGGTTTCATAGGGAGCCTAGCTTTTCTCTCATACAATCAGACTGTCCAAGCTTTCTTTTTTCTGGTCTAAAAGGATGCACTTTCTCTATCATTAGATAGATAGATATCAACTAGGTAAGGGCAGAGTCATCAGTGTCACACCGCGACTCTAGCCCCCGGGAAGGACAATACTTAGTAGTTCCCACATAAAACTATGGGGTCCTACATTGACTTAATGAGATGGGTAACACATTCAGGAAGAGAGGTTACCCCAAGAAACTGATAACTGTTAATTAATTGTGTGAACTGCCCCTTAATTGTTCGGGGCAACACGTTTGTGGACCCGACCTCCAACAGAACCATACAGATTAAACAATTCTTGACATGCGACTCTTCATATATCGTATATTTATTGGAGTGCCCGTGCCATTTATTATACGTGGGTGAAACCACGTGGAATTTGAAAACGCGCTTAAATCAGCACCGCTACTCCATTAGAAAAAAGAAACTCAATCTCCCTGTATCTTAACACTTCACAGAGCTTAAACATACAGAAAATGACCTTAGGGTAAGGATATTAGAACAGATTCCCATAATGAGAAGGGGCAGAGATAGGATGACATTGTTGAAAAAAAAGAGAACTATACTGGATTTACACTCTGCAAACACTGAGACCCCACGGACTAAATGTAGAGTTTAAGGTGATGTAATGGAGGTATATTACTACCAATGATCTGCAGGAAGCTATTCATCAACATGATGTAAGGAATACATGTGTTACTATATGATTTATTCATACAGTTCACTGATTATAAAATTCTCTGTTTCCTCAGGAGTTTCTATTCTGCATGAACAGTACAGTGGTGCTCTATTCCAGTAAAAGATGCATTTGTTTTATGCCAGCCTGTTAGATTTTATGTAATTTTTCTTTTGTTCAGTAATTATAGTGGATCCCCGCTTGCCAGAATTGACACCCGGGAATTGGGTGGGGGCCCTGAGCCACATAAATGTGGACTCAGGACGCTGGACCCTAATAGGGAACTGGTTATCACTGGAGCATTCCAGTGAGACCAGATATCCCCCCCGGGAATAAAGCTATGGTTTTCAGCAGGAAATGGGGTAACAGTCATTGTAGGACCCCATAGTTTTATGTGGGAACTACTTAGTATTGTTCCCCCCGGGGGCTAGAGTCGTGGTGTGACACTGATGACTCTGCCCTTACCTAGTTGATACAACCAATGATGTACACAGCAGCAGGGTCCCTTATTTAGATATGTATTTATATAACTTTGGCTACATTGTTCCCTCTATTTAGAGGAGTTCTTTCTACACAGGTGCAGTAAACAAATGGTATCATATTGCTGCCATCTTTATTGTGGTCACTTGCCCCGAACGCTGAGTTCACGCCTCTCGCGAGATCTCGGACATGCGCACTACGAGCTGTCATGACGAACACCAAGGTCCCGCTTACCGCGGGAGTTTGAGGTTCAGACGCATGTGCAGTAGCAACAACATGACGCCGAATGGACAGGAGGTTCCGGGCATCAGGTCTGCTTTTAATTGTATATACTTTAATACACTAATCATGTACCTGATTACACCTGGCACTTTTAAATTACACTTGAGGTGTACTATATAATATCACTGTTAAAAAGAGAGATTATAGATGAGATAGGATTCGTATGGTTACTGGGGACACTGTACTTTATGAATTAATGAATTTTGATCATGTACACATTTGATTTTTATGCAATTTATGGATTAATGATGTAATGAATTGATTTGTTGCACATGATGGATACCACTATATATACTGTGTATGTAACACATGTGAACACAGCTTGATAAAGATTGCAGTGAGCAATTGAAACGTCGCTGCTTGGGTGAATAAACCACTTTTTCCTGTGGTTATGGTGGGCAGCTTGTAGCTTATAGTGCCCTCACCAAATGCATAGGAAGCTATAGCCAGATTGGCGCTGATTCAAAAGTAATCCACAATCCCTTTGTGTCGTCTAAACCGTCTGTCGATCTTTCCCATTCTAATGGCAGGCACATAAACTGCTAGTAATCTGTCTTCTCAGCAGACAGCCATAGACTTCTTCCTAGAGAGGAAAGGTGGAGCCAGCCCTGACTAGCCACTTTGGACTTCCATCTCACTATACAAACTTGTGGGATATGATTTATATGCACATAATACATGGAATACAGTGATATTAACACTTCCAGTGCTTCGCAGTGTATTTCAGGACACTGCACATGCAACATTGAATAGTGATGACATCCTCAGGTGCATAGCGATCTGCCACAGTGGTAAACCAAAGTCTCATAGTTCAAGGGTTCTGTCCTTCTCAGCTTGTGATAAGTGGTGACAACTGGCATGTCTAAGAATTGGAAGCATTGCAAAATCATCCCACATGACTTGATTTGATTTTTGAGGTTTCAAGTAGCTAAAAGGTTTTGCTTTAAATCTGGCTTTATACATCTCAATGCCATGAATTGGAGATAGGTGCTTTAAAATTTGCTCATCTGTATTACACCTGTTAGGTTTTCAATTTATATAACCTTATGGCGTGTTCTTCTTGGTGTTGCAATTTCAATGTTGAGGAGTATATGCACCACAAATGTTCTTTGGTGACTTCCTAAGTAAAACTATGGATTTACTATACCCATACTATACCCACCTATGGCTCCTGTTTCTATTATTACAACTTATTGTGTTAGCAACAAGGTAGGAGATCATTTCTGAATGTGCTATGGGATTTTATCATCCACTGATCAACAGACATCATAGACTGATTCATATATTATGATCAGTTATGTCCTGTAAAAAGATATTTTCGTTAATGCCAACTCTCCATAACATTAATTAAAAAAGCTTATTAGGACAGTTTTTTTATTTGCTATAGCTGCACCCTTCAGGAGAAATTGTGCTCATATTTTAGAAAACAATCAGAAGTATTTTTTTTTTTTTTTACCTATTCAATGAGAATTGAGGTGTAAGTCCACTAAGAAGGGCTGAAAACATATAGTAGAAGGCACTAATCCATGTTACCATATTCTCCAGCAACACATCGTAGAGCACCCCCTTATACAGTATCTCTCTAACAAACTGTCAATAATTATAAGTCATAAAGTGAGCCATCAGCGCAGTCTATTTAATGTTATTAAGCAGTAGGGGCTACATTACAGCTTAGGTTTAGATGGTGGGTCTTTCTTCCTACTTTGATACTCAATTGCAGATACAGATGTGACCTTCTTTACCTTTCTGCATGACTCAACATAACCTGACGTGTAGTATGAGATATATAGTTTATTTTTTTAAATTTTTTTAAAGAAAAATCACTATTTCACAATATTATGTCTCTCCTATATGTGTTTATGTGTGGCCACAAAGTGGTTGTATTATGGAATTCAGTCTGTTAGTCTATCAAGGGTTTTGCTATAATTGTGTGATATTGTGTTCCATGTGTTTCATGTCAAGTTGGAGTTCTTAATCAAATTTGAGTCAAGAGAAGTTTGGACATGTATAGTATTTCACCCCTGGCCTGTACAACATGCATCTCACTCCACCTCATACAGTTGCCACGTAGTAAATAGTAATAGAACTATTTAACAAAACATGTGTCATGTCAACTCTCAGAAGCTAAATATACAGAATTGTTATATCTCCTAAGGTTTCCCTCACTTAAAACACACAGAATGTTGATGTCTACTAAGGTATGATAGCTTTACTATAAGAATGTAATTCACATCCACAATAGTTCTCACTCATAGTTCATATTACATTGTACTAATGTGGTCTCTATGTACTTTCCCTTCTTGACACTAATAGGCTTGGCTAGAAGGACAGACTCAATGTGGTATAATTTAAATCTAACATTAGCATTTTAAGTGCTAATTTCATTTAACCATGTTATTCTTGCAAATTGTAGTCCATGTATATGTCCAGTAGCAAATCCCTATGGCTTGTCTGTGGCGAATTTTCTAATCATGTCATTGTAAGCTGGGGCTCACTATTGAAAACAATCATATTGTTAGTCATTGATTTGATTGCGGCATTTTCATTCTCAGAATTGAAGCTCATCAGCGCTATTAAAAGCAAAACCTCATTGTAGAGAAAATTGTAGGGTAAGGTGGGGTGATTTTAAACTGCAGTTTGGCTGTCAAGATAATAGGCAAATTAAAGTAAAGATTCACCTAACAAAATGTGCGCAGAATTCAATCAGAAAGTAATACAAAGAAGTGCCAGGAGGACTGTAAAGGAAGTGAAAAAGATTGTTTTTCTCACATTCTGAGCTCTTAATTGCTGATTTTTGTCTTTGGAAATAAATTGTAACTCAATACAATTAAAATTAATGGCTCGTTGCTTTTATGAAGCGTGATTTCTTCTGGACCAAGGTAATTAAAAATACCTCTCCTAAATGAAATTATGTGTATACTCTACCAATGACAATCTGCTAACACTTCTGCTTTGCAGTCTCTGGAAAAAAATGTCGCTGTCTATGGTGCTGAAAGGTAAAACATGGCAACAGAGTGTACTTTGGTTTACAGTCAAAATATCACAATACCAATTTCCTAAGTCCATACTCACCTTTTTTCTTTTTCAACATATGTTTATTTTCTGATGCTAATTTATGTCAAATGTTCTCCCCTCTGTGTACTGAGTAGATAAATTACACAGGCACATTTGCCAAGAGTATAGAATATCAAAGGTCCTGCAACAATGGCAGCAGCATCTGGTAAAAGAAACTTTAATGAATCAGCCAAATAGGTTGTTAATGTTGGTAAAAGTATCAAGGCCTTCAATAAATGTGACTTAAGTAATTACTTTAATATATTTGTTTTATGGGGAGATTTATTAAACTGCCTAAAATGAAAGCTGTCTTTATTGCCCACAGTAACCAATCATAGTTCAGCATTCATTTCATATACTGCTCTTGATTTTTATGAATTTATTTTTATGTTTTTACAATATTTTTAAGGTTACTTTTTTCTTTTTTTTAGAAAGCAGGTGGGATTGCGTTTGTGGTTAGCTATGTTAATGAGTTTTATTTTAGATTTATCATTGTGACTTTATTTAAACAAAAAACACAAAGTTACTCCAGATATACCAAATTTATCAAACAACATGCACCATTTGGTAAATTTGAAGCAAAGTATGACAATACAGACTCAAGCAAAACTAATATTTCCTGCATTACAAAATTCTCCAATACGGTAGTATTTTTACCTCTGAGCATAACGGTATTTAAAAAGAATGAAGCATGAGGACCTGTTCAATATTTTGAAGGCTTTCAAGTTGGAGACTTTAGTGAATCTGACAATCTAATAATTAAAGAGACTCTGCATATTGCCTGCTTATTAAAACAAGATCATAATTTATAATTGTAGCTCACAGCATTGTGAACATATAAAAATATTTATCTTTATGCAAATAATGCAGTTGAACTAAGATGTTGGCTGTAGTGCTTCAAGTAGCACTATAGCTACTCCCCTAGAGCTCATTACACTCCCCCTCCCCTCTGATTGACATGGCTAATAGCACTGGCTAATGATGTCTGTGCTGTGGCTCAATAAAAATCATTGGTGATCCAGCTTTAATATGTCATATGTAGTCATTGGTGTCAGTGCATTTTATCCAAATCATGAATTCCTCTAGGAATGCATGATTCTGATAATGTGTTATTGCATACATGTATGAAATGCTTTGTGAGAAGAAGAGAATACATACCATATCTTCCCATCCTGCAGCTGTGCTCCTCTACTATATGTGAATTATTAGTTTACTGGTCAGGTTCCCTACTTGTCTTATTTTTTTCTACTCCTGCCCATCTCTGGATTTGACCCTTTGCTGCCTGACCCGACCTCGGCTTGATCTCCTTATTGATTGTGATTTTTCCTGCCCTGACCCCTTGAACTGACTTTAGCTTGCATGAACTCTGCTGCTCTGACATAGGCTTGTCCCTGACTACAGTTTTGACTGTCCCATCAGTGTTTTGCACAGGGACTGTATGTCTAGAACCAAGTGGGTCAGCAGTCTGTTGAACAGATACTATTTCAAGAAGTAGTGTCATGGTGGTTGCCCTGCTGCAGAGTTGAGATGCTCGTATAAGGGTTAAAGAGTGATGACCAGGTTGGAAATGTAGATAATGCCCTTGGCAGTAGCCCCAAGCCAAATCTGTTTAGTAGACACAGCGTATCCACATCTTCTTAACAAAGAGTCAGTGGTCCTATCATGTTACCTGAGTGAGATTTTTTTAAAGGATTTTTTGAAGGCAGAAAGATAATGAGAAGTCAAGTACAGTCTCAGTTCCAAAAAAGTTGGGATGATGTGCAGTGTAAAATGTAAATAAAAACAAAATGCAATGATTTTCAAATCTCTTATACATGTATTTTATTTAAAATAGAACATAGAACACATATCAGATGTTAGACATGTTACCATTTAATGAAAAAAACTCATTTAGAACGTGATGGGGCCAATATATCTAAAATAAAAGTTTAGATGGGGCAACAAAAGGCAGGAAAAGTAAGTAGTACTAATAAAAAAACAGCTAGAGGAGTAATTTGATATTAGGTCCCATGACTAGGTTTGAAAAAGAGCATATGATAGAGGCAGAGTAAAAATTGGCAGAAGTTCCAATCTGCTGAAAATTGCGTATACAGTAAATATTGTGGAACAATTTCAGAAAAACGTTCCTCAATGTACAATTGCCAAGGCTTTGAATATCTCACCATCTACAGTACATAATATCATCAAAAGATTCAAGGAATCTGGAGAAATCCATATGATAAGGAGCAATATTTGATACTTGATATCTATGGATCCTCAGGTGGCGCTGTATTAAAAACAGGAATGTTTCTGTACTGGAAATCACTGGATGGGCTCAGGAACACTTCCAGTAATTATTGTCTGTGAGAAAAATTTGTCATGCAATCCACAAATGCAAATACAAGCTTTATCATGCAAAGAACACAATCCAGAAATGCCTCTGTCTTCTCTAGGCCAAAGCTCATTTAAAATCTAATGAGTCAAAATGGAAAACTGTTCTGTGGTCAGATTAATCAAAATGTGAAATTCTTTAAATTCAAAAGGAAAGGAATTAATTAGCTTATCGGCACAACATTTCATACCATCTCTACTGGTCAGGCTTGCCAACCGGCCAGAAATTTCTGGATAGTCAGTAAAAATAGATGGCATTTTTCCCATGTGTAGGAAAAAAAATTGATGTGTCTGCGATTTTTTTGAGGCTGGTGATATTTGACTAGATTATTTGGGTAGTAATTATCATAATTTTACAGCTCACAGTAAATGGTGGTAATGATTTCCGATCGGTATACTGTTTACTTATAATCTTTGTCATTCATTATGGTTTTCAATTTGTCTGTAAAAAATGTTGGCTATCTGTGATTTTTGAATAAGTTGTCCAGAAAAAAAGAAAAATTCTGATGGGCAAACATGCTACTGGTATGAGGTGACATTAGTGCCTATGGCGTGGGCAGATTACAAATCTGGGAAGGCATTATCAATGTTAAACAGTATACAGAGGATTTATAACAACATATGCTCCTATCAAGGCAATGTCCCTTTCAGCAAGTCAATGCTAAACTACAAGTTGCATCCATCACAACAGCACGGCTTCATAAAAGAAGAGCCCGGGTGCTGAATGGTAGACATGGCCCTGTCCAAACCATTTTGAGATGTGTTTCTGCCATCAAAAACTAGATGAGGGTTTTTTTTTGCTTTTCATGAAATTGTAAAATGTCTCATTTTCAACATCTGAAATATGTCCCAACTTTTTGGGAATTAGGGTTGCAGATGCTGTCCAGATTCTTGGGATAACAAATTGGTAGCAAGCAACTAGAAAATATTAGGAATGGGTGAAGAAACTTGAGGAGAGTAAGACTGAAATTAGAACTTGGCACCTAATGAAAATAACACAAATAATTAACAATAATTAAGTTAAAATTATTACTATATATACCCTACCATTATGTTTCATGTCTCTGGATGTAACATTCTAAAAATAAGACTGAATGAATACATTAGTTTTGCTACTGCCATGTCTTTGGACACGTGTTCACATTTTACTGCAATAATGCATTTGTCAGCACATACTATGAGGTGTGCACTACATGGTTATTTGTGAAACATAGAAAGTAATTTCAATGAATAATAAATGTGGGATATGGTTATACTTGAACAAATCGAGCTTCGGATCATAGACCATCTTCAAGGCTGTGCAAGACTTCTGTGAATGACTTTGGCAATCCTATCTGCATATTTAAAACATTTTAAAAATAGGAATCCAAAGTACTGGCTGGTACCTTGGTACCAAAGCCGACTTCTAATTGCTACACTGAGCCCATGCTTTTGATGATGTATAAAAGCACGTTACAAACAAAGTTTTTTTAACAAATTGACTTTGAATCCTAGATATGGTTAAACACTGCCAACTTTTAGCAATGTTTCTCAATATCAGCCGTTAGGGACCAATTTTAGCGTATTATATACTGAGAGGAGAAAACAGCAAGCAACCCCAATTATTAGCACCTTAAACTGTGCAACCTTTATAAGATGACCCCCCCCCCCCAAATCTGCACTGAAAAGTGGTCTTCTAAAAACTGAATAATCAAATTATTTTGGTCCAGTGTGGTGTATCGGTGTAGCCTGTGTAATCTAGCAAAAGACTTTACTGTTGTGTAAAGGGTATATTGTTTTGGCACCACAAGAGAAATACTCATAGATGACTACTACCATCATTGCTACTGCCTATACACAACTATTGGGAAAAGCCTACTCTGTAATATATATCAAAACTGTGCCTATTTCTGCTATACTGTATGCAACTCCCATCATCTAAATCAGGGATGCTCAACCTGCAGCCCTCCAGCTGTTGTAAAACTACAACTTCCACCATGCCCTGCTGTCGGCTGATACCTGTAGACTGTCTGGACATGCTGGGAGTTGTAGTTTTGCAACATGCTGGAGGGCCGCAGGTTGGGCATCCCTAATCTAAATAGGAGACTTTATTGTAACCAAATGGACCTTGTCATGGACACCATCCATTATACACCCGCTCTCCTGTCTTTCAATCTTCTAATCACCCACCATTAAGGGCACCCAAACCACCATCAGGCAAGCTACCCCAAGGGTCCAGGGTGTGCCTCATGGAAATAAAGTGTTTGTCCTCCTCTCACTGCACAGCCCAGGGAGCGTTAGAGTGAGAAGGGATAGCCTGCATGGGTACTATCACCACCTTAATCCTCCACTGTCATAACTCCCATCCTCTCCAGACCTGAAAGGATGCTGTGCCTACCCCTGCAGTCTGCTGCTTAATTACTTTCTAGATGGAAGAAGGTTTTATCCTGCACTATGATTGCCATTTCCATTTAGGTTTTTTGGCGTTTTTTAGGGGGTCAATATGTTGCCATGGCAGCTAGTTTGCAATGTTTGTATTACTATTAGGCTGTGCCACAGGAATTGCCTAATAAACTGCCTGTCACTGTTACGGTGATAGGCTGTAATGCATTGTATATCAAATTATAAATGTGAAGTGAAACAAGTTTTAAGAAATGCAAACAAAATATGGAATCCCCCCAAAAAAATAATAGATGTTAATCAGTAAGTTGCATGTACCCCAAAATATGGTACCAATAGAAAGTATATTCCACAAAAAAGCTAGCTAACCTAACGCTACAACGATGAAAAACTATTAAAAACACCACATAACTATTATCTTTGCATTAGCTATGCTATTATTGTGAAGAAGTAGTTAAAACACATAAAGCTATACATATTTTATAATGCTGCAATGGTAATGACCAGCTGATTAAAAATAAAATGCTGCACAGTGAACATAATAAAAGTAAAGTGCAAAATACGCCAGAATTTTTTTATTCCCATTTACACTCCAAAAAATTTAGTAGAAGTTAATCAATAAGCTATTTACACCTTAAAATGGTGTCACTACAAATACTCGTATTGCAATCGTCATCTTGATTCTTGCCAAGTTAAGTAAACACTGTCAAGAAGCTTTTAATTAACTTTTTCTATGGCTTTCAATGGGTTTCATGATGTAATATTATGATGAGATATGATATCACAAATCAAGAACTCTTACATCTGTACAATTTGTCTTACAAAACAAGCCCTTTTAAGGCTACATTACTTCAATTTGAAAATAATTAACATTTTTTTAGTATGTCAAAATTGCTTAGCTCTAAGAATATGGCAAGTATACCCAATATACAATGGTGCTGACAATTTTTATCTGAATAAAGGGCTCTCAAAGAGGTGATCTTTTAGAGATGTTTCACTATATTTTGAAAAACAAAAACTTATTTAAGAGTCAAAAGTATTGACCAATGAAAGCATTGATTAAATACTATTATCTACACAAGTTTGAAGCATTTGTTAGGTAGGATCTGCCAGTTTAAGACTATTTAAATTCCACCCCAGCAAGCTTAGTATTATTGACAAGCTTTACAACATGGGGTAGCTTTACACTATTGAGACATGTAAAAATAAGTTGACTCCATATACCAAATAAATATGCATAGTTCAGTTACTTAGTTTTAGTCTCAACTTACGGTGTTGGAACTTGGCTTTGATTTTCATTTTGGATTCTTCTTTGTCCATACTTCTGTCCCACTCAGCCCAGCGTCTGATTTGCTCTTCCCTCATTTTGTAGAAGAGAATTTGTTTCTGCTCCTCACTGAGCTCTGCGAGAAGGTCAGGATCAATGTACATGTTCCTTAGAATCTGTTGCAACATGTTAACTTTCAATCCTCTTTTTGTGATGGATCAGACGAAAAACTTAATTCTACCAAACTCCTTTCATTTCTTTGTAAAGGGAGTATACAATTTGTCTGGAATAAACATGGTCAGAAGATAAAAGTTGCAGGAAACAACATATGGGTCAATAATCTTTAGCAGTGCCTACATGTAGCAAATGCTGAATAAATATGTAGTGGACTTAACAGGAGAAGATATGTAAAGATGCAGCAGAGCAGCACACCGAGTATCACACCATTTGCTATGGTTGATTTGCTCCTGGCTTTGAAGCAATGTGTGCTCAGGATAACAATGTTTTGAGTGATGTCATGGTTAAAAGTAACAACTACACCAGCAATATCCATGTCAAGGCCGTTCGGCCTTTGAGAACTGATCTCTGGTGACAGACAGGAAAGCTTGGTTTTGTTCTGAGTGCCATTCGATTACAGCACAGGGCAGCTTGGTGCTAGGCACTAAGGTATAAGATTTCACTCTTTATTGATTAACCGTTGTAATACCAAAGAACCTGTAGAATATTATGCGAGCTACCATGCATTAAAACCTATGTAATATAAATAATATCATCTTAGACGTTAGTGGTTACCTGGGAAATGTCAGGCAACACATTTAATGGTAGTAAAAGCTCATCACTAGCAAAAGATATCAGCTAAAAACAGAAATATAAAGTATTTAGTGTTTCAGTTGTGTGAAAATTCAGTATCTGAGCAAGGTGCTGGATGTTGCCAGAGACTTTGCAGATTCATTGCTGATTTGTGAAAAAATTTGTGATGGGACTTGGCTTTCCATTTACATAGCCAGATATTCAGGCAATGATCGGGAGTGAATCATTCATTCCCAATAACTGCCAGCTTGTTAAAGCTACACTACATAAAGCTGCATTTACAGTACATGCAGATCATCCCCTCTGTAAGAAAATGAACGATCCTTACTATGATTGTTCATTTCCATTCCATTTTATCCCTTTTTATACTGGGAGAACTGCTGCTGATAAATGCAGATGTTATGTGCTACGTACATAAATGATGAATCATTTGACATTTCCAAGGACCAATTATCAGGAACTAGAATTCATACGAACATTGTTTGGTCCATGTAAAAGGGCAATAACATTTGGCTCTCTCATATCCTGTAGGACAACTTGGATACCTCCTTTTCTTGTTCATGGTTCTCAAAAGAATATATGTTGTGACAGAGATGTTGTCAAACTCCATGTTGTACATGTACAGCCATAAGCATTACTAAACAGAAACTTGGCTAAAGGCTCTGGTGCATCAGTTTAGCTTGGTTAGTGGGATATCTGCTCACCTTGATATATAAGCCTTTTTTTTCTAACCAAGTTATTTAAATTATTGAACGCCAATCTATCAGGTAACTTATATGTCCCTTTCTGATAGAAGTACAGAATGTCACAAAAGTGAGTACACCCCTCACAATTTTGAAAATATTTTATTATATAACATTGAAGATATGACACTTTTATACAATGTAGTCAGTGTACAGTTTGTATAACAGTGTAAATTTTGTGTGCCCTCAAAATAACTCATGACATAGCTATTAATGTCTAAACCGCTGGCAACAAAAGTGAGTATACCCCTAAGTAAAAATGGCCAATTGTGCCCAAAGTGTCAATATTTTATGTGGCCACCATTATTTTCCAGCACTGCCTTAAAGGGGTTGTCCAATTTATTTTTTTTTGTCCTTTGTATGTTTCTAACTAGGCAAATATAATGTTTTTTCAATACACTTACTTTATCTGTAGTGACTCCTTACTCAGAATTCACTGAGGGTCACATGACCTGTGATGTCGGCATCTCTCCCTGCTCTGCTGATGTTTCGTGCATAAGCAGATAAGAGTCTGTACATGAGACGTCACTGTGTCACAGGCCCCCCTGCACTGCCTGCTGCTGCTGTCTGCTCTCTCTGGATTCTTTCAGATAAGATTTTAACCCCTTCAGCCAGCACAGACTCGGGGCTCTAGGCTTTGCTGAACGGCTGCAGGCACTGAAGAGACACAGGCTCTGCCCTCCTCATCCTGCAGACACAGAGCTGACACTGGAGGAGATCTGAGGAGTTCTGCAGAGCATTGCACAAGTAAGGTAAGGGGAAGTTCCTGTGTTCATCAGCAGTGTCATTGTACAGGTGATACAACATGCTGCTGAGTATCCTAGCAGACATTTCACTCAGAGTAGACTTATTCACTCCCTCTGCAGAGCAGGGGAGAGGCAGAGATTGTTGTTATTGCATGTAAACAAAGGCCAGAAGAGAACCAGGGAAATAAGGAAATATATATTTTTTAGTCTAAAACTTGCTTAAGTTATATATTGCTGCCCATCAGATTTACAGTGCATATATTTTTTTTTATACTGTAACTCGGACAACCACTTTAACTCTCTTGGTTATGGAGTTCACTAGAGCTTCACAGGTTACCACTGGAATCCTCTTCCACTCCTCAATGACAACATCACAGAACTGGTAGATGTTAGAGACCTTGCGCTTATACACTTTCTCAGTGTACATGCTCAATAGGCTCAATAGGGTTTGTTCTGGAGACATGCTTGGCCAGTCCAGCACCTTTAACTTCAGTTTATTTAGCAAGGCAGTGGTCAGCTTGGAGGAGTGTTAGGGGTTGTTAACATGTTGGAATACTGCCCCGCTGTCCAGTTTCCGAAGGTAGGGGATCATGCTCTGCTTCACTATGTCACAGTACATGAACTGTAGCTCCCCGCAGCAGTCATGCATCCCCAAACCATGACACTCCAACCACCAGGCTTGACTATAGGCAAGATACACTTGTCTTTGTATTTCTTATCTGGTTGCCACCACACATGCTTGAGACCATCTGAACCAAATAGATTTATCTTGGTCTCATCAGACCACAGGACATGGTTCCAGTAATGTCCTTAGTCTGCTTTTCTTCAGCAAATTGTTTGCAGGCTTTCTTGTGCATCATCTTTAGAAGAGGCTTCCTTTTGGGATGACAGCCATGCAGACCTATTTGATGCTGTGTGCGGCATATGGTCTGAGCACTGACAGGCTGACCCCCCACCCTTTAACCTCTGCAACAATGATGACAGCACTCTCATATTTGTATTTTGAAAAAGCAACCTCTGGATATGATGCAGAGCCCGTGCACTCAACTTCTTTGGGTGACCATGGCGAGGCCTGTTCTGAGTGATCAAACCACTGTATGATCTTGGCCACCGTGCTGCAGCTCAGTTTTAGAGTGTTGCCAATATTCTAATAGCCTAGGCCATCTTTATGTAGAGCAAGGATTCTTTTTTCAGATTCTCAGAGAGTTCTTTGCTATGAGGTACCATGTTGAACTTACAGTGACCAGTAAGCGAGAGTGTGAGAGCAATAACACCAAATTTAACACACCTGATCCCCATTCACACCTTAGACCTTGTAACACTAACGAGTCACATGACACCGGGGGAGGGAAAATGACCAATTGGGCATAATTTGGCCACTTTCACTTAGGGGTGTACTCACTTTTGTTGCCAGCGGTTTGGACATTAATGGCTGTGCGTTGAGTTATTTTGAGGGCACACCAAATTTGCACTGTTATACAAGCTGTACACTGACTACTTTACATTGTATCAAAGTGTCATATCATTAGTGTTGTCACATGAAATATTTTTAAAAATGTGAGGGATGTATTCACTTTTGTGAGATGCTGTATATGATAGAAGGAGAAAAGTTGGGGGGCGCGTGGCTAACTGTTGAACAGAGCGGACGTCTCTTCTCAGAGCTCCTACAAGATTAACACAATCTTCTGGAATCCACCTTAATTGGAGGTTTAAAACCCATCCAGAACCTTCCTGCTGTGTTCCGAACACCATCTGCTGCGGGTAGGACCAAATCTCCCGAATATACGTCATAGAGAAGCCGAATTTAAACTGAGGCCTAGGGCGCCGAACGCATCCCTGACCCATATTTCAGGCCGCACGTTCATCGGCATGCCCATGTACTCTTGACCGCTTCCTATGGCCACACCTAGCCCCTGAACGAACATCAAGCACAGACAGGAGGACTATTAAAACACAGGTTAGACTATTCAGCTAACACTTATAGCCATACCTGTACAAGAACCGACCGTATATCAACGCCATCTTTGCCACACGCTGATCCTATACCATCGTCCGGGCATACCTGCAGTCACCGATTGCCGGAGGCACAAGGCTCAATCTGTGAAGGGCCAAAGGGGTGGCTACTACTAAACCCCCTCTAATCCACAACAAGGGAAACTCAAATCCCCCTAGAGCTCTGCTTATTATACTTATAGAGGCCAAGCCTCAATTATTAAGGAACCCACAACTACCATACGGAGTTCCAAAAACAGTTTTTTCCTCAACAAGCTCTTAAAGGGCCAAAGGTTCAATTTTTTCGCAGCCGGTACAGGAGTTACTCCTAATATAGAAGCTGAATAACAGATATCTAGACCTCAATAAGAAGACCACCAGAGGGGCAGAGATGGCAGCCGAAGGAGACAGCACTTAGTGGAAGAATACACATGTAGCGGATAAACCACTTATATGATCATCTAGAAGATCAAGACAATAGAGGACGTAGAGGACGCCTGAGAGGAGTCCCTGAATCTGTTCCACCAGAAGCAGTCCCAAAAGCCGTCCTAGAAATATGTGCTCAATTACTTGAAGAAGAGAATACAGAACCTATAGTGTTAGAAAGGGCACATAGAGCTTTACGGCCTAAACCGAAACCCACTGATCCTCCTTGGGACATTATCTGCAAGTTTCTAAATTTCGCTCAAATGGAGTTGGTAATGATAAAAGCCAGAGAATGATCCAATATAGAATATGAAGGATTTACAATACTGCTATTTCAAGATTTGACCCCTACTGCACTGAATAAGAGACTCATACTCAAACCTCTCACAGACTATCTGAGACATAAAAGAATTGCTTTCAGATGGCTCTTTACTTTCAGAATGATGATATCCTGGAAAGACAAAAAGCTAATCATAAGATCACATAAAGACCTTCCAGATGTTTTAGCTACCTTAGAGATTGAAGATTTGGACATTCCAGACTGGTCGATGACCAACAACATCTACATTCCTCCTGAGATAACACCTCCTACACCGTGGGAACTAGTCTGCTACAGCAAACCCCCAGCATTCGAGGAAAAGACAAGGGAACCTGTCTCCACGCAGGATTCATTCAGAAGGAGAATGATAGAGATACAATGTTCCAGATGAAGATTCACATGGACTAAAGTATTGTATTTAAAGGTTAACACCTCCAATGTTGGCCTCCCTTTCCCCTGCAAGTTGGGATGTCTCCCCCTATTTGCCTAAAGACCACCTTCATAAGTTACTGAAGTTGATTAGAATTTAGTGTGCTGGTGGTGGGCAGGGAGAGATGTCCAGGGGACTGTTGAGACGCAATATATTGTCTTCAAATACTCATTTTGCACTTTAGTCTTTTTGTACTTTAGCTATAATGCAATTTATTTCAGTGATGCATACTTTCGGTTCTCCCCTATATGTAACTTATATTATTAATCTAGTTCTTATAAAATGTTTATTGATTTCCTCCCTTTACACTCATCCTTTTGATGTGGTGTAGGAACCTGGCCAGGTTTTCCCAGGAGAGCACTGTTCTCCTTATCTTACTTTCCACTTGGAGGATATCTGTTCTATTTTCTGTGATTTTTTTACTTGTATCTTTGTTTTACAGTTGTAATACCTTCCCCCACCTCCTCTACATCGTCATCGATATGTGAGGTTGCTACGCCAGTCTGCTCACCGAATTAAACATAGCATTATATTCCAACCGGGTAGGTTTCTCAGCAATACACTCACACCATACATACAGATTTAAATGGCCAATTTAAGGTTAGTGACATATAACGTAAGAGGTTTTCAATCTCCACCTAAAAGGAATCAAATCCTCAGTCACTTCCACAAAGAAAAAATGCAGATAGTATGCATTCAGGAAACTCACTTTAAACATGGTAAAAACCCCAATTTATCTCGTTCTACCTTTAACCTTTGGTATCATAGTATATCACAATTTTCCAACAAACTGGGAGTTAGTATCGGTCTGCACAAACATGTTGATTTTACATTAAAAGAAATTAAAACCGACACAAACGGGAGATTTCTATTTGTTAAAGGCTACATACATTCACAGGTGTATACAGGCATTAGAAGAATTTAGAGAAGGAATAACAATACTAGCAGGAGATCTAAATGTATCTCTAGATCCAACACTAGACTCTTCCATGGGTAAATCAGCAGTCCCATATAAAACTCTAACGGCAATAAAGAAAATAATGAAACGCAGTTCCCTAATCGATATACAGCGCTCCTTTAATTCCAAGGTAAAAGATTATACACACTATTCAGCTCCTCATTCGTCCTACCACAGATTGGACTACATCTTTGCCCCACTGTCCCATATCCACTTATGTTCTGAAATTCAGATAGGTACTATGGTACATTCTGATCACTTTCCTAAATAAAGTAAGGAAAGAAAAATTCACAACCCTCTATGATAAAATAGCAAAGTTAGAAACCATTCATAAGCGTTCCTTGGCTGACCAACATTTATCAGAGCTAACAGTGGCTAGGGAAGAACTAAAAGATGTACTGAATGTCCAGTCTGCTAAGTTTTATTTATCATTAAGGCAAACATTTTTTGCTAATGGAAATAAGCCCACCAAATTTATGATTGCTATGTTAAAACAACGCAGACAGATGTCCAGAATATCCGCTATCAAAAAGGAAGACAATTCCTTGATGAAAGAAGATGAAACCATAGCGAAAGCTTTCCATGATTATTATTCAGCCTTATACAATATTAATGAATCAGACTCCGATATAGTTAAAGCCAAAAAATACAAGATTATGAAAACTTTCTTAGAAGAACTTGCACTACCATCTTTATCCCCTGAACAAGCCTCTTGACTCTTTGACCCAATTCAATTACAAGAACTTACAGTAGCCTTGAAGTCCATGACCAATGGGAAATATCCCGGACCAGATGAACTACCATTGATTTATTATAACACATATTCTAATGTGTTAACACCCCACCTATTAAAGGCATACAACTCCTCGTTATCAGACGCACCTTTCCTGCCTCAGTCACTTGCAGCACACACCACTTTGATCCACAAGCCAGGGAAAGACCCTACCTTATGCTCCAATTACCGTCCTATATCGCTGCTAAATGTGGATGTTAAGGTATATCCCAAAATTTTGACATCCAGAATTAAACCTCTATTAAGTGATCTCATTAGAGATGAGCGAGAATGCTCGTCCGAGCTTGGTGCTCGTTCGATTATTAAGGTACTCATAAGTGCTCGCTGCTTGGACAAGTATCTCGCCATGCTCGAGGAAATGGCATCTTCCACATTTTGAATTTTTGGCGCCTATAAACTCAGCCAATCACAAGCCAGGAGACTCTGCGGTACACCCAGCATCACGTGGGGCCCTTACATGTCGATAGCAGGGGTTGGCTGGCCTGATCAGGTGACCCTGGAATATACTAGTGACTGCCCGCGGTGCTCGGCTCAGATGCTGTCTGGATGTCATTAGGGACAGAGCTGCTGCGTTTCAGGAAGAGTGTTAGGGCCTGGATTTAGTTCTCTGTTAGGCAGGAGTGATCTTAAAAGAACCCAACAGCCCTTCTAAGGGCTACAAGACATTTTTATTTTGTCTCCTGGCTGGGCTGGCTGGCACTAGTAGTGCAGCTATCGCCATATATAACCCTTTTTTATTGTTTCATCTCAGTAATACAAATCCATTTCATACAGCAGTGTGGAACCATTCTGTGTGTCACAGTTCAGCTGTCCACTCACCACAAACCACAATCCGTATTTTCTGTCCGGGTGACCCATACTGTACGTCACGTAATCAAATACGGTCTTTTGCTTTCACTGATACAGCTACATTAGAAAAATCTCTGTGCGACATTTGTCTGGGTTGCAGTCAAAATTGCCACAGCCAGCAGGGGATGAGTTTACTCTCTGATAGTTTCTGCACGTCACGTTAAAAAAAAAAAATATATAAAAAAAAATATAAAAAAATATATATAAAAAAATAGTTTTTTTGTTGTTTTATCTCAGTGATACAAATCCATTTCACACAGCTGTGTGGAACCATTCTGTGTGTCACAGTTCAGCTGTTCAGTCACCACAATCCATATTTTCTGTCCAGTTGACACATTCTGTACGTCACATCAGTAAAAAAGGTCTTTTGCTCTCACTTATACAGCTACATTACAAAAATCTCTGTGCAACATTTGTCTGGGTTGCAATTAAGCAGACCAAGTCTGCCTAATCTAATAGTTTCTGTGTAATTGCTCCATACTGCACGGTACGTAATAACATACGTAATTTAGCTCTACTGTATATTATCCACCTATATACAAACCACAATCCGTATTTTCTGTCCAGGTGACCCATTCTGTACGTCACGTCAGTAAAAAAGGTATTTTGCTCTCACTGAGACAGCTACATTACAAAAATCTCTGTGCGACATTTGTCTGGGTTGCAATTAAGCAGACCAAGTCTGCCTAATCTAATAGTTTCAGTGTAATTGCTCCATACTGCACGGTACGTAATAACATTTGTCATTTTGCTCTAACTTATCCACCTATATACAAACCACAATCCGTATTTTCTGTCCAGGTGACACATTTTTTACGTCACTTAATTAAAAAAGGTATTTTGCTCTCACTGATACAGCTACATTACAAAAATCTCTGTGCGACATTTGTCTGGGTTGCACTTAAGCAGACTAAGTCTGCCTAATCTAATAGTTTCAGTGTAATTGTTCCATACTGCAAGGTACGTAATAACATACGTAATTTTGCTCTAACTTATCCACCTATATTTTATTGTTCAGATTGAACAAGTTTGTGGGTTTCAGTACAGCAGGCACATTTATTTATTTTTTTTATATAATACACTTATATACAGAAAATGTTGAACCCCAGGGCTAAGGGTCGAGGACGAGGGCGTGGGCATGGGCATTCAATTACTGCAGGGGGCAGAGGCCGTGGTCCTGGGCAGGGTGAGACAGTACCTGCTGATGAGGGAGCAGGGGAACGCCGCAGAGCTACACTCCCTAGCTTCATGTCTCAACTTACAGGGACACGTGGTAGAGGACTGTTGAAACCACAACAGTGCGAACAGGTGATGTCGTGGATTGCGGACAATGCTTCAAGTAATTTGTCCACCAGTCAGTCTTCCACGCAGTCCACCCACGTTACCCAAGGGAGCACTCCTCTGGCTCCTCAACCTCCTTCCCCCCAGTCTGCCCCCTCCCAGGAAAATTTGGAATGCGATCCGGCATACTCTCAGGAACTGTTTTCTAGACCCTTCCCAGAGTCACAAACCACTTCTCAAGTTGCTGCTGACCTCTTTCCCGATGCCCAAGTTTTCCAACTGTCGCAGTCTGTGGGTGGTGATGATGATGACAATGTTGACTTAGTGGAAGAAGTGTGTAAAGAGGTGTCGGACGATTAGGAGACACGGTTGTCAGACAGTGGTGAAGTTGTTGTCAGGGCAGGAAGTCCGAGGGGGGAGCAGTCTGAGGAATCAGAGGATGACGAGGTGACTGACCCAAGCTGGGTTGATAAGCCGAGTGATGACAGTGCTTCTGAGGCGGAGGCGAATGCTGCACCAGAACAAGTTGGAAGAGGCAGTGGTGTGGCCAGAGGCAGAAGCAGGGCCAGAACTGGTGCATCAGCAGCAACTGTTTCACGTAGTGAAGCTCCCGTGGCGAGGCCTAGATGTTCGCAAGTCTGGAGGTTCTTTAAAGAAAGTGAGGATGACCGACGGACTGTGGTGTGCAACCTGTGCCACACCAGGATCGGCAGGGGTGCCACCACTACTAGCTTAACCACCACCAGCATGCTCAGGCATATGAGTGCTAAACACCCCACTCAATGGAACCAAGGCCGTTCACCTCCTGCGGGTCACACCACTGCTCCTTCCCCTGTGTCACTCGCTGCCTCTGCTAGTCAACCCCCTGCCCAGGACCCCGGCACGAGCGCCTCCCGCTGGAAAACCACACCTTTGCCTCCACGCTCCTTCACAGCGTCCACCAATGTGTCCCAGCACAGCGTTCAGCTGTCTTTACAGCAGACACTGGAGTGCAAGAGGAAATACAGTTCCACCCACCCACATGCCCAAGCCCTCAACGTCCACATCTCCAAATTGCTGATCCTGGAGATGCTGCCCTATAGGCTGGTAGTGACCAAGGCCTTTCGCAATCTCATGGCGGTGGCTGCCCCTCGGTATTCGGTCCCCAGCCGCCACTATTTTTCCCGATGTGCCGTCCCAGCCCTACACCAGCACGTGTCACAGAACATCATCCGTGCCCTGACCAACGCTGTTTCTGAGAAGGTCCACCTAACCACGGACACATGGACAAGTGCTGCCGGGCAGGGACACTATATCTCACTGACGGCACATTGGGTTAACTTGGTGGAGGCTGGGACCGATACTGACCCTGGGGCCGCTCATGTACTGCCCACACCGAGGATTGCGGGGCCTACCTCGGTCATGGTCTCTCAGACGTACTATGCCTCCTCCTCCGACCCCTCCTCCTCCTCCACCTCCTCCTCCGAATTACCATCCGTGGGCACGGCGCCTTCAGTCGGTAGCTCTAGGCGCAGCAGCAGTGCCATGTGTAAGCGCCAGCAGACGGTGCTCAAACTGCTGAGCTTAGGTGACAAAAGGCACACCGCCCAAGAGCTCTTACAGGGCATCACAGCGCAGACCAATCTGTGGCTGGCACCGCTGAACCTCAAGCCAGGCATGGTTGTGTGTGACAACGGGCGTAACCTGGTGGCGGCTCTGCATCTCGGCAGACTGACACATGTGCCATGCCTGGCCCACGTGCTCAATCTAATAGTTCAGCGGTTCCTCAAGACATATCCCAATCTGTCTGATTTGCTCACCAAGGTGCGACCCATCTGTGCGCATTTCCACAAGTCGACCACAGATGCTGCCACTCTCAGGGCAGCGCAGCGCCGCCTACAACTGCCCGCTCACCGACTGTTGTGCGACGTGCCCACAAGATGGAATTCGACATTAAACATGTTGTCCAGAGTTTACCAGCAGCGCAGAGCCATTGTAGACTGCCAGATGTCAACTTCCACCAGAACTGGGAGTCAGGTCAGTCAGATTCCTCAAATCTACAATGAGGAGTGGACGTGGATGTCTGATATCTACCAGGTGTTGAGCAACTTTGAGGAGTCAACACAGATGGTCAGTGACGATGCCACCATTATCAGCCTCACCATCCCGCTGCTTTGCCTGTTGAAAAACTCACTGCTCAGCATCAAGTCGGATGCTTTGCGCTTGTCACAAGAGACGGTAGAGGAAGATACGTCGCTTGATAGCCAGAGCACCCTCTGGTCTGTTTCTCAGCGTGTATCGGAGGAGGGGGATGAGGATGAGGAGGAAGAGGAGGAGGATGTCGGCGAGACAGAAGAGGGTACCAGTGCTCAGTCCTTAACTTTTGAGCGTGTATGGGCTGAAGAGGAGGACTTGGAGGAGGAGGAGGAAATGGAGAGTCAGGCCAGTGAGGAGAATTCTCGTGTGTTGGGACTCTAGTGCATATGGCAGACTTCATGTTAGGCTGCCTATCCTGTGACCCTCACGTTAGAAGTATTTTTTCAAACAATTTTTCCGGAGGTCCACCTAAAGGCCCTCTCTCTAAATAATTTTTATGGAGGTCCACCTACAGGCGCTCTCTCTAAACAATTTTTCCGGAGGTCCACCTACAGGCCCTCTCTCCAAACAATTTTTCCGGAGGTCCACCTACAGGCCCTCTCTCCAAACAATTTTTCCGGAGGTCCACCTACAGGCCCTCTCTCTAAACAATTTTTTCGGAGGTCCACCTAAAGGCCCTCTCTCCAAACAATTTTTCCAGAGGTCCACTTACAGGCCCTCTCTAAACAATTTTTCCAGAGGTCCAGTTACAGGCCCTCTCAAAACAATTTTTCCGGAGGTCCACCTACAGGCCCTCTCTCTAAACAATTTTTCCTCAGGCCCACATAATGCGATAGACTGGAATCGAACCCGGGTCAACTGCTTGGGAAGCAGCTATGCTCAACACTTTACCACCAACAGTCACAGCAACTGATAAGAACAGATGCTAAACTTGATGTAAGCCAACATCTCGACAATCGATAACCCGAAAAGGGTCCGCTGTCGAGCCCGGCTTTCGGCCACCCTGAGCATTTCTCAAGGAGATAGCCTCCAGGCCCTCAACGTCCACATACAGGGCCAAGCTAAATTTTTAATTTGCTCTACCTGCTACCGTCGTGTAGCTCGGTTACTCTTACCGAGTCTGACCCTGGGGCCACTCATGTACTGCCTACTTGGAGGATTGCGGGGCCTACCTCGGTCATGGTTTCTCAGACTGACTATACCTCTTCCTCCAACCCCTCCTCCTTCGAATTACCATCCGTGCTTCACCTCCTGCTACCTCAGTCTAACTCGGTCACTCTGTTGTCACTGCCATGCTGCGTCAGGCTAAATTTTTGGGTGGCTCACCTGCTACCTCATCTAACTTGGTCACTTGTTGGTGTCACCGCCATGCTGTGTCAGGTTTATGCCTGCATCGTGTGGCTGGAGATAGGAGAGCAGTGCCAGCATGGGCATGGGTGATGGACCTTCGTTGCACCTAGTTGGGTGCTTCCCTATATATTCCCACCATGCCAGCCATGGGTTGTACATAAACTAATAACAGGAAAAACAAAAAAAAATGAGAAAACTATTTTACAGGAGGGTCAACTGCAGACACTCCAAAACAATTTTACATGAGGGAGTGTCTCCCCGTCTGCCATTGTGTTCGGTCAGGCTGTCCGTAGGTACACCACCTCTGTTGTCCGCAGAAACGGCCACTATGAGGAAGGCCACGGCAAGAACATCCCCTTTTCAATTGAGAACAAGTGGAGACTTGTAGGAGGATGACAGTTTTCTTCGGCAGTGGATTCACCTTCCCCTTTATCATTGCCAGACAACAGTTGGTGAAAAAGTAATTGGCAATGATGAAGAAAATGTAACGGTGCAGTGGACCGTCTGTGAAGCAAACCTATATATTGCCACCATGCCAGCCATGGGTTGTACATAAACTAATAACAGGAAAAACCAAAAAAATATTTGACAGAAGGGTCAACTACAGACACTCCTAAACAATTTTTTAGGAGGGTCAACTTCGGACACTCCAAAACAAATTTTTGGGAGGCTCACCTACAGACATTTGACTGCTACCTCAATCTAGCTTGGTCACTTTTTGGTGTCACTACGCTGTCACCATGCTGTGTTAGGCTTATGCCTGCCTCGTGGGGCGGGGGATAGCACAGCAGTGCCAGCATTAGCAGTGGTGTCACCTGCAGGCGGTGATGGACCTTCGTTGCACCTAGTTGGGTGCTTCCTTAACATGTGATGGGCATGTGTTTTGCCTTTCTTGGTCTGGGTGAGCACAATTGTCATGAGGGTAACCACCAGGCTGTTGCAGGAGAATTTGGGGTAATGGTGGGATTAGGCAGCCTCGGAGGCATCCATGCATGCTGCCCCTGCTGTTTCCTGTCCATTTCTGTGGTGTTTCCATCATTTTCTGATGTTTCCAGGTTTTCACCCAGCCTTCCCTAGGCAGAGCCTTGGTCCCCTGAAAAAAATGCTCTAGTCTCCCATTGACTTCAATGGGGTTCGTTACTCGAAACGAGCACCCGAGCATCGGGAAAAGTTTGTCTCGAATAACGAGCACCCGAGCATTTTAGTGCTCGCTCATCTCTAGATCTCATACATTCAGATCAAACTGGGTTCATCCCTGGAAGAGAAGGTAGGGACAATACATATAAGATAATTAACTCAATAAGCCTAACAAAAAAGAATAAAAGGCCTTTAGTGTTGCAGGGGACAGATGCAGAGAAGGCTTTTGATAGAGTAGCCTGGCCCTTTATCGGCAATACTCTTGCTAGATTTGGATTTCCCTCTCCCTTTATAGATGCTATATTTTCTATGCACTGTATGTATCTCCCAGTGCCTATATAAACGTTAACGATATACTATCCTCAGCGGTCAAAATTAACAATAGAACGAGACAGGGATGCCCGCTATCACTCATCCTTTTCATCCTAACATTAGAACCTTTGTTGCAAAAGATAAGACAAACCACAGATATAAGAGGACTGATCTGCAAAGAAATCGAGATTAAACAAGCAGCATATGCAGATGATCTTTTCCTACTGATAGCTAACCCTAAACAAGCCTTCCCAGTCATCCTACAGATATTTGAGGCATTTGGTTGCATATCTAACCATAAAATAAACCCCACCAAATTACAAGCATTAGGAATAAATGTTCCAGCTCACATAATAGAAGACCTTAAAAAAAGTTCCCCGTTCTCTTGGACCTCAGATTCCATTAAATTTCTAGTTATCATCAAACCATCAGACCTTAAGAAACTATATATGTCCAACTGTCACCCTCTGTTAAAAGAGATTCCGGAGCTGTTAAGCTCTTGGTCGCCAACTTTCATTTCGTGGTTAGGCCGTAGTAACTTATATAACTCCCTTATTATCCCTAAGATAACATACTTACTCCTAATCCTGCCAATTATATTACCCAACAAGTTCTTTACACAGATCTGCAGAATATGCTCTTCATATATTTGGGGAGAAAAAAACCCAGAATATCCCACAAAATCCTATAGCTCCCATCTACCCGTGGATGAATCATCTTTCCATCACTTGCCAGAGTGAGCCACACATAAACAGTGGATAACTCTAGAGGAGCACATAGCACAACGTTCATTGAGACATTTGATATTAGCTGACCCGGAAAATTTGACCAGGAATATCATGGAAGATTCCTAAATAGCTGCCACGCTAAAAGTTTGGGAGGATAAAGGGATCAAAGACATTGTCTAGAATTCCCTTCGCCTTTATTGAAAATCAGCGACTGTTTCTGCCCTGCCGATCCGGGTTTTCAATCTTTACCAACCCAATTACAAAAAAGTAATAAAACAATAGAAGAACTATTAAATAATGATGGGACCGAATCAAACAGAATTAGGATTTAAGTTACAAATCCCACAGCTAATTGTGTTACATTATGAATACATTAAATCAGTGATGAAAAAAGTCATATCACAGAAACGCCAATCTCCTGACCTTTCTTGGTACGAAAATTTTTTTGCTCAAAGTAGCTCTCCAACTAAGCATCTTTCAAAAATAAACTATAACCTACAAGAAGCAGAATTACCAAAAACACTATACTACATTAAAGAATGGGAGAGAGACTTGGGACAAAAATTCAACACTAAAGAACTAAAGAATATTCTTTTAGCCCCTAAACAAACCTCCAGATGTATAACTATGCAGGAAAACGCATACAAAATTCTCTCCAGCTGGTATTTAAACCCTGAAAAACTAAAGAAAAGGTACACTACAATGACAGATAAGTGTTGAAGATGTCAGACTCACATCGGGAATTTCCTCCATATTTGGTGGTCTTGCCCAAAGCTGGAAAGTTTCCGGAAGGAAGAGTTCTCACAAATTGTGTGTACAGATGTAGTAGAGTTTGCGCTCACTGGATTCACGATTTGTTGCTAATGAATCGCGAATCCAGAAGCGCAATACAAGAAATGAAAGTGTAGTTACATGTAACCACCACCAGATGGCGCATGGAACTACAGTATTAATGGCAGAGTTTAGCGCAGCTCCTATCTCCTTGAGGAAATCGGGCTGCGCTGGTGTTTTAACACCCCCTCCTCCTCAATATTAAAACATTAGTGGCGCAGTGCACCCTCCCCCCAACGCCCCCCCCCCAAGTATAATAAACATTGGTGGTCCAGTGTGCCCAACCCTCCCCCAGTATTAAAACATTGGTGGTGCAGTGTGCCCTCATCCCCAACCCCCCCAGGCCTCAGATCAGTTACCATGGCAACCGGACGCCTCCGGCTTGCCATGGTACTCTTTACAGTGCACCTTGCGGCCCCCCACCTCAATATTAAAATATTGGTGGCGCAGTGCGCCTTCCCCCTCAACCCCCCCAGTATAATAAACATTGGTGGCAGTGGCCGAGGCACCCCCCACCTTTACATTGGTGGTGCAGTGGGGACCTGACTGGAGCCCAGCAGTGTAATTGCTGGGCTCCGATCAGTTACCATGGCAACTAGGGCGCTTTTTTTTTGCATAAATAAATAATTTTAAAAAACGGCGTGGGGTCCCCCCCTTTTTTCTTTCTCCAGCCAGATACAACCAGCAGCGACAACCTGGCACTACCAGGGTTGGAAGGGACTTGGTTATTGGCCCTTCACAGCCTAATGGTACCAGCCTGCAGCTGCCCCAGAACCGGACCCTCAATTTAGAAGGTCCAGTTCTGCGGGTACCCGGCTCTTCCCGACACCCCCTGGTGGCGGTGGGTGCCGAGGTAATAGATGTTGGGGTTAGTGCTGGCCATACCGGCAAGCACTAAGCCCAGTATTAGTAATCAGGGCCGTCTATAGATAGCCATGATTACTAAAACTGCAATGTTGTAAAAAAACACACACACACTTATAAAATATTTTATTGAAATAAACACCCCCCCATACCCCTGTTTGACCATTTTATTTAAAAAATAAAAAAGCTGGTCCGACATAATCCACCGAATCTGACGTAGTCCTCAGCATTCACGATCCTGAAAAATAGAAAACAAACAAACACAGACCACTTACCTACTCAGGCTTCTTCTCTTCATCAGCAGCAGAGCCTCTTCCTTCTTTTGCTTCTCCTCAGGCTTGTGCTGATGCTGCTGCTCCTCAACCTTCTGGGGCTGGACAGGGACCACAAAAAGAAGCAAAAAAAAGTACACATGTTGGGTATCACCACGTCCTTATCAACCTTCGCTACAAAAATCTCACATGACCTGACCCCTCAGCTGAAAGCAGTAAAAAAAATTAAAATAAAAACTGTGTCAAAAAAGCCATTTTTTGTCACCTTACATCACAAAATGTGTCATACAAAGCGATCAAAAAGGTGTATGCCACCCCAAAACAGTACCAATCTAACCGATAACTCATCCCGCAAAAAAGTAGCCCCTACCTGAGACAATCGCCAAAAAAATAAAAAAAACTACAGCTCTCAGACTATGGAGACACTAAAAAAATCATTTTTGGGGGTTTCAAACAGGATATTATTGTGTAAAACTTAAAGAAAAAAGTACACATGTTGGCTATCACCACATTCGTATCAACCTGCTCTACAAAAATCTCACATGACCTGACCCCTCAGCTGAAAGCAGTAAAAAAAATAAATTAAAAACGGTGTCAAAAAAGCCATTTTTTGTCACCTTACATCACAAAAAGTGTAACACAAAGCAATCAAAAAGGCGTATGCCACCCCAAAATAGTACCAATCTAACCATCACCTTATCCTTAAAAAAGTAGCCCCTACCTGAGACAATCGCCCAAAAAATAAAAAAAACTACAGCTCTCAGACTATGGAGACACTAAAAAATATTTTTTTTTGTTTCAAACAGGATATTATTGTTAGAAATGAGCGAACATGCTCGTCCGAGCTTGGTGCTCGTTCGTGCATCAGGGTATTTGTACATGCTCGATACTAGATAGCAGGGAGTGGTTTGCGTTAAATTAGCCGCAGTACTACAGTCCAGTGAAAAATTGAGTGCTTTGCGGTACAATAGCCGCCATTTAAAGACTACGTATTTTCTCTCAGTTATATGTACTACAGTCCAGTGATAAATTAAGTGGTTTGCGTTAAATTAGCCAAAGTCTAAAGACTATGTTTTTTCTCCCAGTTATATATACTACAGTCCAGTGAAAAAAAATGAGTGGTTTGTGGTAAAATAGTCGCCATTTTAAGACTGTTTTTTCTCTCAGTTATATATACTACAGTCCAGTGAACAATTCTGTAGTGTACTGTACAGCAGCGTCAGGCTATAAAATACGTTTTTTCTCTCAGTTATATGTACTACAGTCCAGTGAAAAATTGAGTGGTTTGCGTTAAATTAGCCGCAGTCTAAAGACTACATTTTTTCTCCCAGTTATATATACTACAGGCCAGTGAAAAAAATGAGTGGTTTGTGGTAAAATAGTCGCCATTTAAAGACTATGTTTTTTCTCTCAGTTATATATGCTATAGTCCAGTGAATAATTCTGTAGTGTACTGTACAGCAGCGTCAGTCTATAAAATAGGTATTTTCTAACAGTTATATGTACTACAGTCCAGTGAAAAATTGAGTGCTTTGCGGTACAATAGCCGCCATTTAAAGACTACGTATATTCTCTCAGTTATATGTACTACAGTCCAGTAAAAAATTGAGTGGTTTGCGTTAAATTAGCCGCAGTCTAAAGACTATGTATTTTCTCTCAGTTATGTATACTACAGTCCAGTCAACAATTCTGTAGTGTGCTGTACAGCAGCGTCAGTCTATAAAATACGTATTTTCTCTCAGTTATATGTACTACAGTCCAGTGAAAAAATTAGTGGTTTGCAGTACAATAGCCGCCATTTAAAGACTACGTTTTTTCTCTCAGTTATATATACTACAGTCCAGTAAACAATTCTCTAGTGTGCTGTACAGCAGCATCAGTATATAAAATATGCATTTTCTCTAAGTTATATGTACTACAGTCCAGTGAAAAATGGAGTGGTTTGCGGTACAATAGCCGCCATTTAAAGACTACGTATTTTCTCTCAGTTATATGTACTACATTCCAGTGAAAAATTCTGTAGTGTGCTGTACAGCAGCGTCAGTCTATAAAATACATATTTTCTCCCAGTTATATGTACTACAGTCCAGTGAAAAAATGAGTGGTTTGCGGTACAATAACCGCCATTTAAAAACTAAGTTTTTTCTCTCATTTATATATACTACAGTACAGTGAACAATTCTGTCTTGTGTAGTACAGTAGTAGCAGTCTAGTGTTGACACCAACAAGTGACCAAGTTAGTTGAGGTAGCAGGTGAACCACCCAAAAATTAACCCTGACACAGCATGGCGGTGAACCCAGAGTGACCAAGTTACACTGAGGTAGCAGGTGAAGCACATAAAATTTTACCCTGACACAGCATGGCGGTGAACCCAGAGTGACCAAGTTACACTGAGGTAGCAGGTGAAGCACATAAAATTTTACCCTGACACAGCATAGCGGTGAACCCAGAGTGACCAAGTTAGACTGAGGTAGCAGGTGAAGCACATAAAATTTTATCCTGACACAGCATGGCGGTGACAACAGAGTGACCAAGTTAGACTGAGGTATCAGATGAACCACCCAAAAATTAACCCTGACACAGCATGGCAGTGAACCCAGAGTGACCAAGTTATACTGAGGTAGCAGGTGAACCACATAAAATTTTACCCTGACACAGCATGGCGGTGACACCCCCAAATGGCCAAGTTACTCGAGGTAGCGGGTGAACCACCCAAAATTTTACCCTGACACAGCATAGCGGTGACACCACCAATGCCTTGGTCAGACTGAGATTGCAGTCAAATGGCTGTAGGTGAGCCTCCCAAAAATTTGTTTTGGAGTGCCTGTAGTTGACCCTCCAGTAAAATTGTTTTTGAGTGTTTGTAGTTGTCGCTCCTAAAAAATTAATTGGAGAGAGGGCCTGTAGGTGGCCCTCCGTAAACATTGTTTGTAAAGAGCGCCAGTTGGCCCCCAGAAAAATTGCCTGTTGACTCAGCGTTTGTGTGCGAAGAGGAGAAGGAGGAGGAGGAGAGGAGAGAATACATAAAGAATCTTCATGTTGAGCTGCTTTCCCTCGGTGAAGATTTGCATTTCGGTGAAATCCGGGCTTTATTCATTTCAATAATCGTCAGTCTGTCAGCGCTGTCAGTTGACAGGCGTGTACGCTTATCAGTGATGATGCCACCAGCTGCACTGAAGACCCGCTCTGACAACACGCTAGCGGCAGGGCAGGCCAGCACCTCCAAGGCGTACAGCTCCAGTTTGGGCCACGTGTCCAGCTTTGCAACTCAGTAGTTGTATAGAGCAGAGTGATCGTGCAGGACGTTGGTATATTCATCTAGGTACTCCCTCACCATCTTTCTGAACAGCTCCCCCCTACTTGGGGACGGGTGACATAGTCTTGCTGGGGTGACATAAAACTGGCAAAGGCCTTGGAGAGTGTTCCCCTGCCAGTGCTTGACAAGCTGCCTGCTCCCCTCCTCTCCCCCGCTAGTTGGCCCACAGAACTACGTCCTCTGCCGCTAGCGGTGTCAGATGGGAAGGATAGTTTCAGCTTGTGCACTAGGGCCTGTTGATATTGCTTCACTCTCATACTCCTCTCCTCTACAGGAATGAGAGTGAAAAAGTTCTGTTTGTACCGGGCGTCCAGGAGGGTGAACACCCAGTAATCAGTGTTGTTAAAAATGCGAGTGTCACGGGAATAGCAACCTAACATGAAGTCAGCCATGTGCGCAAGAGTCCCAACATGCAAGAATTCCCTTTCCTCAATAGGCTGACTCTCCATTTCCTCCTCCTCCAACTCCTCCTCTTCAGCCCATACACACTCAACAGATAAGAAGGAATGAGCATAGGTACCCTCTTCAGTCTCGCCTACAGTCTCCTTCTCTTCCTCCTCTTCCTCCTCCTCCTCCTCCAATACGCGCTGAGAAACAGACCTGAGGGTCGTCTGGCTATCAAGCAACGTATCTTCTTCCCCCATCTCCTGTGACAAGCGCAAAGCCTCTGGCTTTATGCTGAGCAGTAAGTTTTTCAGCAGACAAAGCAGCAGGATGGTGATGCTAATAATGGCGGCATCGCCGCTGACCCTCTGTGTTGACTCCTCAAAGTGGCCTAACACCTGACAGATATCAGACATCCACGTCCACTTCTCATTGTAGACTTGAGGAAGCTGACTAACCTGACTACCATTTCTCGTGGATGTTGTCATTTGGCAGTCTACAATCGCTCTGTGCTGCTGGTAAAGCCTAGCTAACATGTGTAATATGGAATTCCATTGTGTTGGCACGTCGTACAACAGTCGGTAAGCTGTCAGTTGTAAGTGCCGTTGCAATGTCCTGAGAGTGGCAGCATCTGTGGTTGACTTGCGGAAATGCGCACAGATGGGTCGCACCTTGGTGAGCAAATCAGACAAATTGGGGTAGGTGTTGAGGAACCACTGAACCACAAGATTGAACACGTGGGCCAGGCAGGTTTTATATGCAGTGTTTATATGGGTTGTTGTTACTTTGGGAAATAGTATTGGTGTATAATGGCACATGTGTGAGTCTGCCGAGTTGCAGAGCCGCCACCAGGTTATGCCCGTTGTCACACACAATCATGCCTGGTTTGAGTTTCAGCGGCGCCAGCCAAAGATCGGTCTGCGCCGTGATGCCCTGTAACACCTCTTGGGCGGTGTGCCTCTTTTCACCTAAGCTCAGCAGTTTCAGCATCGTCTGTTGGTGCTTACCCACGGCAGTGCTGCTGCGCCTAGAGCTACCGACTGAAGGCGCCATGCTCACAGATTGTATTTGAGATTAGCAGGAGGAGGGGTTGGATGAAGATGCATAATAAGTCTGAGAAACCGTGACCAAGGTAGGCCCCTCAATCCTCGGTGTGGGCAGTACATGAGCGGCCCCAGAGTCAGACTCAGTCCCAGCCTCCACCAAGTTAACCCAATGTGCCGTCAGGGAGGTGGACCTTCTCAGTAACCGCATTGGTCAGGGCACGGATGATGTTCTCTGACACGTGCTGGTGTAGGGCTGGGACGGCACATCGTGAAAAATAGTGGCGGCTGGGGACCAAGTACCGAGGGACAGCCACCGCGATCAGGTTGCGGAAAGCCTCAGTCTCTACCAGTCTATAGTGCAGCATTTCCAGGCTCAGCAGTTTAAAAATGTGAATGTTTAGGGCTTGTGCAAGTGGGTGGGTGGAATTTTATTTGCGTTTGCGCTCCAATGTCTGATGCAAAGACAGCTGAACGCTGTGCTGGGACACATTGGTGTAGGGTGTGGAGGATCGTGGAGGTGAAGGGGTGGTTGTAGGGCGGTAGGCGCTCGTGCCGGGGGCCTGGGCGGGGTGTTGACTCGCAGAGCCAGCATGTGACACAGGGGAAGGAGCAGTGGTGTGACCGCAGGAGGTGAACAGCCTTGGTTCCATTGAGTCATGTGTTTAGCACTCATATACCTGCGCATGCATTTCCAGGCTCAGCAGTTTAAAAATGTGAATGTTTAGGGCTTGTGAAAGTGGGTGGGTGGAATTTTATTTGCGTTTGCGCTCCAATGTCTGATGCAAAGACAGCTGAACGCTGCGCTGGGACACATTGGTGAAGGGTGTGGAGGATTGTGGAGGTGAAGGGGTGGTTGTAAGGCGGGAGGCGCTCATGCCGGGGTCCTGGGCGGGGGGGTTGACTCGCAGAGCCAGCATGTGACACAGGGGAAGGAGCAGTGGTGTGAACCGCAGGAGGTGAACAGCCTTGGTTCCATTGAGTCATGTGTTTAGCACTCATATACCTGCGCATGCATTTCCAGGCTCAGCAGTTTAAAAATGTGAATGTTTAGGGCTTGTGCAAGTGGGTGGGTGGAATTTTATTTGCGTTTGCGCTCCAATGTCTGATGCAAAGACAGCTGAACGCTGCGCTGGGACACATTGGTGAAGGGTGTGGAGGATTGTGGAGGTGAAGGGGTGGTTGTAAGGCGGGAGGCGCTCATGCCGGGGTCCTGGGCGGGGGGGTTGACTCGCAGAGCCAGCATGTGACACAGGGGAAGGAGCAGTGGTGTGACCCGCAGGAGGTGAACAGCCTTGGTTCCATTGAGTCGTGTGTTTAGCACTCATATGCCTGTGCATGCTGGTAGTGGTTAGGCTGGTAGTGGTGGCTCCCCTGCTGATCCTGATGTGGCACAGGTTGCACACCACAGTCCGTCAGTCATCCTCACTTTCATTAAAGAACCTCCAGACTTGCGAACATCTAGGCCTCGGCACGGGAGCTTCACTCCGTGAAACAGTTGCTGATCTACTTGCTCTGGCCCTGCTTCTCCCTCTGGCCACCCCACTGCCTCTTCCAACCTGTTCTGGTTCTGCACTTGCTTCCCCCTCAGAAGCACTGTCTTGACTAGGCTTACCAACCCAGCTCGGGTCAGTCACCTCATCATCCACCAGCTCTTCCTCCGATTCCTCACTCTGCTTCTGCTCCCCCCTCGGACTTACTGCCCTGACAACAACGTCACTGTCTGACAACCGTGTCTCATCATCATCCGACACCTCTTGACACACTACTTGCACAAAGTCCACATTCTCATCACCCACAGACTGTGAAAGTTCAAAATTTTTTGCAACGGGACAGAGCAACTGCTCAGGTTGCTGTTGAGCAGTGGTTTGTGTCTCTGGGTAGGGTCCTGAAAAGAGTTCTTGTGAGTATGCCGTATCTGAATCCATATTTTCCATGGGGGGGGCAGGCTGGGGGGAAGGAAGTTGAGCTGGAGGAGCCAGAGGTCTACTCCCTTGGCTAGCGTGGGTGGACTGCGTGGAAGACTGGGTGGTGGATAAATTACTGGACACATTATCCGCTATCCACGTCATCACCTGTTCGCAATGTTGTGGTTTCAATAGTGGTGTACCACGTGACCCTGTAAGTTGTGAGATGAATCTAGGGAGCTAAACTCTGCGGCATTCCACTGCTCCCTCATCAGTAGGTACTGTGTCACCCTGCCCAGGACCACGGCCTCTGCCCCCCTACATCACTTGGACGCCCACGTCCTCGTCCTCGTCCTCGACCCTTAGCCCTTGGGTTCAACATTTTGTGTAATCACTAAACTGTAGAATTAATATCTGAGGCCAGTATTCTCTAGACTGCGGCTAGTGTACCACACACCACAGAATTTTTCACTGGACTGTATTAAATGTATCTGAGAGAAAAAGCGTATTCTCTAGACTGCCGCTAGTGTACCGCACACCACACAATTTTTCACTGCACTGTAGGATATATAACTGAGAGAAAAAACTTAGTCTTTAAATGGCGGCTATTGTACCGCAAACCACTCAATTTTTCACTGCACTGTAGTATATATGACTGAGAAAAAAAACATATATTTTGTAGACTCCGGCTAGTGTGCAGCACATGACAGAATTTTTCACTGCATTGTAGTATATATGACTGAGAGAAATAACGTATATTTTCTAGACTCCGGCTAGTGTACCGCACACCACACAATTTTTCACTGGACTGTAGTATATATAAGTGAGAGAAAAAACACATTTTCTAGACTGCGGCTACTGTACCGCACACCACAGAATTGTTCACTGGACTGTAGTCACCGCCATGCTGTGTCAGGCTAAATTTTTGGGTGGTTCAGCTGCTGTCTTAGTCTAACCAAGCCACTCTGGGGTTCACCCTCATGCTGTAAACTGCAATCTCAGTCAAACTTTGTAATTTAGGGGTTCACCACCAAAGTGTGCTAGACTACAATTTTAGCGGGTTCACCTGCAATCTCAGTCACAGACTGTCATTCAGGGGTGCACCACCATGCTTTTTTAAACCATTTGTTTCTGAGCGTCACCTCCACGCTCTCACCCACGATTTTTTTGAGGCTTGCCAGCCACTGTACTGTCAGCCAAAATTGTCTTCAGGGTCACCGGCGGCCTCTCCAACAACAACTTCAAGGACGGTTACTACCAGGCCCTGGCACACAAACATTGTCTTTAGGGGCACTAAAAGGCTCTGCACCCACGCACGTGTGGAGACTAATAGGTGGGTGCAGTGTGCGTCTTAGCCCATCTGGAATTAGGAAAGCTGGGCACTGTGCTTGGAGGTCTTTGTGTCTGCTGTAGACAGGGTGAGTGGGTGGTGGCTGCGTGTTTGCCCATCTGGGATGGGGAGAGCTGGGCACTGTGCTGGGAGAACTTTGTGTACGCTGTGGACTACTGGGTGGGTGCGGAGAGGGAGACGCTTATGCCTGCGTCCTGGGGCGGGGGATAGGACAGCAGTGCCAGCATGGGCAGTGGTGTCACCCGCAGGCGGTGATGGACCTTCGTTGCACCTAGTTGGGTGCTTTCCTAACATGTGCCAGCACATGTGCCTTGCCCATCTTGGTCTGGGTCAGCACAATTGTCTTGACGGTCACCACCAGCTGTTGCCAGAATTTGACGTAATGGTACGATTAGGCAGCCTCAGCGGAATCCATGCATGCTGCCCCTGCTGTTTCCTGTCCATTTCCGTGGTTTGCATCATTTTATGAGGTTTCCAGTTTTCACGCAACCTTCCCTGTTGCAGAGCTTTGGTCCCTGCAAAAATGCTTGAGTCTCCCATTGACTTCATGGGGGTTTGTATTCGAAACGAGCACCGAGCATCATGAAAAATTTT
>ONZH01004044.1:0-29279 GCA_900303285.1 Rhinella marina
AGATACATTCACTACAGATTATATCACGCACCTTTCTAACAGGCAGGGAATAAAATGTTTTGCCGGGAGTTCTTCTTTAATCCCAGTCCTAGGGCCTTAGTATAAGACTTTGGTACACCAACATAAACCACATTGCAAGGGAAGTACATGCATGGGTGATCTTTCTACAGACAGTGTTGCTAAAGACATACAGTACAGACCCAAAAGTTTGGACCACACCTTCTCATTCAAAGAGTTTTCTGTATTTTCATGACTATGAAAATTGTTAGATTCACACTGAAGGCATTCAAAAACTATGAATTAACACATGTGGAATTATATACTTAACAAAAAAGTGTGAAACAACTGAAAAATATGTCTTATATTCTAGGTTCTTCAAGTAAGCCACCTTTTGCTTTGATACTGCTTTGCACACTCTTGGCATTCTCTTGATGAGCTTCAGGAGGGTAGTCACCTGGAATGGTATTCCAACAGTCTTGAAGTAGTTCCCAGAGATGTTTAGCACTTGTTGGTCCTTTTGCCTTCACTCTGCGGTCCAGCTCACCCCAAACCATCTCGATTGGGTTCAGGTCTGGTGACTGTGGAGGCCAGGTCATCTGGGTAGCACCCATCACTCTCCTTCTTGGTCAAATAGCCCTTACACATCCTGGAGGCCCCCTTTGGGGTCATTGTCCTGTTGATTAAATAAATGATGGTCCAACTAAACGCAAACCAGATGGAATAGCATGCCGCTGCAAGATGCTGTAGTAGCCATGCTGGCTCAGTATGCCTTCAATTTTGAATAAATCCCCAACAGTGTCACCAGCAAAGCCCCCCCACACCATCACACCTCCTCCTCTATGCTTCACGGTGGGGAACCAGGCATGTAGAGTCCATCCGTTCACCTTTTCTGCGTCGCACAAAGACACGGTGGTTGGAACCAAAGATCTCAAATTTGGACTCATCAGACCAAAGCACAGATTTCCACTGGTCTAATGTCCATTCCTTGTGTTCTTTAGCCCAAACAAGTCTCTTCTGCTTGTTGCCTGTCCTTAGCAGTGGTTTCCCACCATGAAGGCCTGTGCACACAGTCTCCTCTTAACAGTAGTTGTAGAGATGTGTCTGCTGCTAGAACTCTGTGTGGCATTGACCTGGTCTCTAATCTGAGCTGCTGTTAGGCCCCATTCACACGTCCGTATTTTGCATCCGCATCCGTTTCCGCATTTGCGGACAATTATGCGGATAGTATGCGGATCCATTCATTTCAATGGGTCCCGAAAAAATGCAGACATTGCACCGTATGTTGTCCGCATCCGTTTCTCTGTTCTGTTCCGTTTTGCGGATCCACAATCAGAAATCCTCCTGTCCTACTTTTCCTCCTGTTTTGCGGTCCGTAGCCCAATACAAGTCTATGGGACGTCCGTAAATGCGGAAGACATGCGGAAAGCCATCCGCATGTCATCCGTATTTGCGGATTCCGTTCCAGAAGGGGTGAAAAAAAAAAGATGTTATTCATCCTTCCGTTTTTTGCGGATCCGCAAAAAACGGATGACATATGGATACATCCTTTCCGGTTTTTACGTAAAGACGGAACGGATGTCCTGGAAAAACAGAGTTTTTTGTGGAACAACGGATCCGCAAAAAACTGATCGTTTTCCAGGATGTGCACACATACGGACGTGTGAACGGGGCCTTAACCTGCGATTTCTGAGGCTGGTGACTCGGATGAACTTATCCTCCGCAGCAGAGGTGACTCTTGATCTTTCTTTCCTGGGGCGGTCCTCATGTGAGACAGTTTCTTTGTAGCGCTTGATGGTTTTTGCGACTGCACTTGGGGACACTTTCAAAATTTTCCCAATTTTTCGGACTGACTGACCTTAATTTCTTAAAGTAATGATGGCCACTCGTTTTTCTTTACTTATCTGCTTTTTTCTTGCCATAATACAAATTCTAACAGTCTATTCAGTAGGACTATCAGTGTATCCACCTGACTTCTGCCCAACACAACTCATGGTCCCAACCCCATTTATAAGGCAAGAACTCCCACTTATTAAACCTGACAGGGCACACCTGTGAAGTGAAAACCATTTCAGGTGACTACCTCTTGAAGCTCATCAAGAGAATGCAAGAGTGTGCAAAGCAGTAATCGAAGCAAAAGGTGAAGAACCTAGAATATAAGACATGTTTTCAGTTGTTTCACACTTTTTTGTTAAGTATATAATTCCACATGTGTTAATTCATAGTTTTGATGCCTTCAGTGTGAATCTACAATTTTCATAGTCATGAAAATACAGAAAACTCTTTGAATGAGAAGGTGTCTCCAAACCTTTGGTCTGTACTGTACAGGGTTATATGTGAAACCATTAAAGGGAAAGACAAGATGGAGTTTATAATGGCTTCTCTTGCAAATCCCCTCCTTTTGTCAGGCATTGCTCTGGCGGTACATTGACACATGCTAATCACACATCCAGGACTTATCTAACCACTTCACCTGAAGGGAATCTTGCTTAAAATACCTTATCTTAAGCGTCTTCCGTTTGGAAATTCCCCAAAAGAATAGTTTATAAGCAATATATACAAGCAGTATTAGGATAGCAAATTGCATCAGAACTTATAAGATATCCATTGTCACAGTAGGCTGGCTGCATGCTCTCTCGCGTACTGGCTGCAGGCTGACTCCTGTGTATTCTGGTTGCTTGGGGCTGTGTGCTGGCTGCGGTGTTGTGTGTGAACTGTTGCCCGTGTTTGTATCTCCCACGTCCATATTTCTATGGCTCCTCTCACTGGTGCCGTGCAGGCTGGCTGCATGCGCTTTGTGTACTAGCTGTGGCGTTCCCATGCATGCTGGTTCTGTGATGCATGCTGGCTGCGGCCTTGAGTGTGAACAGGGTCTGAGTATGGATGCAGTGTTCGGTTCCATCACTCCTTGTTGTGTAGGCTGGCTGGCTGCCTGTAACCTCGTACTGGCTACAGTTTATGTTGTGTATGCTGCTTGTTGTTTGGGTGTGCTGTCTGCAGCATTCTGTGACTGTGTGAACTGACACTTGTGATTGTGTGTTCTGTGCTTCTGGTTACTCCTGGTTCTGGTAGGGTTGACATTTCCTTGTCTGGTTTAACAGGTGCCCTCCTTATTGCAGGTATTTCTATCTGTGAGCTGTGGGGCTTGGGGTCAGTTCTGTCTTGTGCCTTGCTGTGTGTAGCCCCTTGCTGTTGACCCAGGGGGTTTATGCCATCTGCCCTTCTGTGTAGTGTTGCCTGGTAAAGTGTTGATGTTGTATCGTGTCTGTTCATTGTCTTGCCTGGCAGTGCCTAACTGCTTCTGATCCTGCCTGTTCCGTGTATAGCCTGGCAGTGCTCCACTGCTTCTGATCCTGCCTGTTCCATGTATAGTCTGGCAGTGCCTAACTGCTTCTGATCCTGCCTGTTTCATGTATAGCCTGGCAGTGCCTAACTGCTTCTGATCCTGCCTGTTCCATGTATAGCCTGGCAGTGCCTAACTGCTTAACTGCCTGTTCATGTATAGCTGGCAGTGCCTACTGCTTCTGACCTCTGTTCATGTATAGCCTGGCAGTGCCTAACTGCTTCTGATCCTGCCTGTTTCATGTATAGCCTGGCAGTGCTACTGCCTGTCTGATGCTGCTTCTGATCCCTGCCTGTTCCATGTATAGCCTGGCATGCTACTGCTTTGATCCTGCTGTTTCATGTATAGCTGGCAGTGCTCCACTGCTTCTGATCCTGCCTGTTCCATGTATATAGCCTGGAGTGCCTAACTGCTTCTGATCCTGCCTGTTCCATGTATAGCCTGGCAGTGCTCCACTGCTTCTGATCCTGCCTGTTTCTGTATAGCCTGCAGTGCCTCCACGCTTCTGATCCTGCCTGTTCATATATAGCCTGGCAGTGCTCCACTGCTTCTGATCCTGCCTGTTTCATATATAGCCTGGCAGTGCTCCACTGCTTCTGATCCTGTCTGTTTCATGTATAGCCTGGCAGTGCTCCACTGCTTCTGATCCTGCCTGTTCCATATATAGCCTGGCCTGCAGTGCTGCCACTGCTTCTGATCCTGCTGTTTCCATGTATAGCCTGGCAGTGCTCCACTGCTTCTGATCCTGCTGTTTATGTAAGCCTGGCAGTGCTCACTGCTTCTGATCCTGGCGTGCTTCCATGTATAGCCTGGCAGTGCTCACTGCTTCTGATCCTGTCTGTTTCATGTAAGCCTGGCAGTGCTCCATGCTTCTGACCCTGCTCTGTTCATGTATAGCCTGGCAGTGCTCCACTGCTTCTGATCCTGCTGTTCCTATGTATATGCCTGCCAGTGCTCCACTGCTTCTGATCCTGCCTGTTTCATATATAGCCTGGCCAGTGCTCCATCCTGCTTTCTGATAGCCTGTCTGTTTGATGTATAGCCTGGCAGTGCTCCACTGCTTCTGATCCTGTCGTTTCATATATAGCCTGGCAGTGCTCCACTGCTTCTGATCCTGTTTCATATATGCCTGGCAGTGCTTGCTTTCTGATCCTGTTGTTTCATATATAGCCTGGCAGTGCTCCACTGCTTCTGATCCTGTTTCTGCTTTCTGTCCTGTCTGTGTATGTCCATGCTGATCCTGCTGATTTCATGTATAGCCTGGCAGTGCTCCAGCTGCTATGCCTGGTTTCTGATCTGTATGTCATGTATAGCCTGGCAGTGCTCCACTGCTTCTGATCCTGTCTGTTTCATATACAGCTATACTGCTTCTGATCCTGCTGTTTCATGTATACAATGTGCTGGCAGTGCTCCACTGCTTTCTGCATTAGTGCTCCACTCCTGTGTTCATGTATAGCCTGGCAGTCCACTGCCTTCTGTCCTGTATGCATGTTAGCCTGGCAGTGCTCCACTGCTTCTGATCCTGTCTGTTCCTTGTATAGCCTTGGACCAACGTAACAAGGGCTACCGTCAGTAACACACTACGCCGCCAGGGACTCAGATCCTGCAGTGCCAGACGTGGCCAACATACAGCAACAGTGTGTACCAACCTTGTGAAGACTTACAGAAAACGTCTGACCTCTGTCATTGCCAACAAAGGATATATAACAAAGTATTGAGATGAACTTTTCTTATTGACCAAATACTTATTTTCCACCATAATTTGCAAATAAATTCTTTAAAAATCAGACAATGTGATTTTCTGGATTTGTTTTCTCATTTTGTCTCTCATAGTTGAGGCCTACCTATGATGTCAATTACAGGCCGACCTCATCTTTTTAAGTGGGAGAACTTGCACAATTGGTGGCTGACTAAATACTTTTTCCCCCCACTGTATGTTTAATACAATTATCAGCCACATAGGATCATTTTCAAAACAGAACGGGGTGAAGCACCTTACACCAGTTTTTGGAATAAAACAAGTCGCAAGACACTGTTTTGCAACACATTTTTGTCTCACAATGTTTTTTATGCTGTCCTCACCATTGGACAAGTGGTCCTGACAAATTTACAAACATTTATGCCCATTTCTGGGCGTAAAGGACAGTTGAAATCTGCTCCAGTCAGAGACTGGTGTAGATTTCAACTAGGCACACGGACTGCCGAAGGATGCGCCTTATTTATGATCGTGCCTCAGCGCTGGAGCTATGAAGTGCTGGTTTTGATAAATGACCACCATGTTCTAGCAAATTCCACAAAGTCTGGGGCTTCATAGGGTCTGTTAAAATCTAAAACATAAAGAAACATAAGCCCAAATACAAGTATAGCTATTATAAAAGAAAATCTTTATTAGTGATTGGCGACAGCTAATTTTGAGACACGAGAACAGAGAAGAGACATTTCCTCATCTGCTCCTCAGGTTTCTTACAAGGGTTTATCTAAAAAATATGATTTTTAGGGGCTGTTGGTTGACCACACTCACCAATCAAAACAAGTAACATTTATGAGATGTACCATCATGCTGCTATATGAAGTCCCACCACTGGTTGAAGCTTTATCTTATTCCATTGCACATTATCCCGTTATCCGAGTCTTTAAAAAAATGGCGGTATTCCTCCAAAAAATACCGCCATAAAAAATGGTAAATTCAAACAGGCGAATTGACTACCTGATCCATAGATGCCAAATTCCCACAGGGTCCTGGATGAACACACACTGTGACATACAAAAATAACACCTGTTGGAATCAAATGAAACTTTCTATGTGTGATTGTAATGATGATATATGTGGTTACAACATTAGAGTGAAACGGTTTTTCTAGATTTTTAATTTTTTTTTTACTGTTGACCTATCCTAAGGATACCATAGGTCATCATTATCTGATCGATTGGTGTCCGACACCAGTGCTCCCGTGACCTTCTCACAGCTTCTCCTAGGCCAATGATGACACATTCATCAATTACGTGGCCTAGGAGCAGTTCAGCCCCATTCAAGTGAATTGGAATATATAATGTTAGGCGCTGTGCTTGGTGAGCCGTGACAAGCTGATTTGCAGGGGTCCCGGGTGTCAGATCCCCACCGATCAGATACTGAGGACCTATCCTGAGGATAGGTGGTTCAGTAAAAAAAAACAAAAACCACAAACTCAGAAAGCCCTTTTAAAGGAGTCATCTCACTTCAGTAAGTGGCATTTATCATGTAGACAAAGTTAATACAAGGCACTTACTAATGTATTGTGATTCTCCATATTGCTTCCTTTGCTGGCTGGATTCATTTTTCCATAGCATTATACACTGCTCGTTTCCATGGTTATGGCCACTGCTGAGGCGCAGATACAAGGTGGCCGGGATGGGAGCTGCTGCACATTCATGTCTATGCGAGCTCCCACAACCTTGGCCACCAGAGAGCCCCCGCAGCTTTTCCTAGGGTGTTCAAGCACAGCCACTGCTGCTGGATTGCAGGGTGGTCGTAACTCCTGGAAATGAGCTGTGTACAAGACGACTTAAAAATTAATCAAAAAAGCAAAGGAGGCGACACGGACAATCACAATCCATTAGTAAGTGCCCTTCTACGTGATAAATGTCATTCGCTGAAGTGAGATGACCCCTTTAAGTCTGAGGAAAACTACACACTTGAAAGGAGGTTCTAGTTCCACAGATGAGATACAGTTGGGCACGGAGGCATACAGGTTCCTTATTGCATTCTGTAGAATATTAGCTCAAAACTTCTCCATTGGAGATAAATATGGCGACTGGCCAGACCAAAGCAGTGTTACAATCTGGAGGAGACATTCCTGGGAAACCCTGCTATGAGAGTAAACACATGGCCACCGAATGTCCTGCACATATCACTAGTTGTTGTTAATGTCCCTCGTAGGACTACTAGGGGCGACCCACTGTCTTATGCAATGGCTCTTTAGATGATCCAACCAGCAGTTAGGGCAGCGTGTCGCTCCACAGCAGGGACTTAAAGGGGTTTTCTGGGAATTAAGAAAATGAAAATACTTAAATATTACTTTATTATCAATATAATTCCCAAATACCTTTCATTAGTTATAACGGCTCGTTTTGTCTGGGGAGCAATCATTAGGAGAAACAAAATGGCCGCCGTCCTATTAGTACACACAAAACCTGTCCTAATCACATAGCAGGACAAGTTACTTCACAACACTGAGGTAAAGAGCTGCCTAACCCTCCTCTCTGCTCGTCAGGAAATATGATCCTGAATACAGTCTAATGTGATCTTCAGCTGAATCTCTGTTGGAATTAAGTTCATGAGCAGATGTGGCTGATGAGTAGCAGCACTTGTGTGCAGTCTCCATTACCACAGTCTGTCCTCTGTACTTCATGTCTCCTCATGAACTCCATTCCTACAAAGACTTATCAGCTGTATTCAGGATCATAATCCCTGACAAGCAGAGCAGAGAGGAGGATGAGGCAGCTCTTTACCTCAGTGTTGTGAAGTAACTTGTCCTGCTGTGTGATTAGGACAGGTTCTGTGTGTACTAATAGGACAGTGGCCATTTTATTTCTCCTAATGATTGCTCCCCAGACAAAACGAGCCATTATAACTAATGAAAGGTATTTAAGAATATATTTATTATGAAGTAATATTTAAGTATTTTTATTTTCTTAATTCCTGGAGAACCCCATTAAGAGCTCACCATGAGGCCTCCATACTCACACCCGACGGTTCAGAGAAGCCGAGTTCGTTTCCAAGTTTTAAAGTGTTTTTCCTCTCCATCAACTACTGAAGTTATTCAATGAAGTCTTGCGCAACTTTGTGTATAACTAACTTCAGCTCAAAGGAGCCCATATATTTTAATACTGTACAAAGAAGGATCTCCGTACAGTATTAATCCGAAGTTTTGAACGAAGTGACTTTGGATGTAGCATCTGAAGGTTGTTCATTGCTGCTTGTATAGGTGAAGCAGACTTCTTCGATACAGCCATTATTGCCTTGGCCCATTATAATACTAAACAAACCGCGTTCCAGACATTAATTTACTTCTTGAATAAATGTTCGCTATGTCCTATATAATGTTATTTATATAATTTAGTATGAAATATTCTATTCCAGTGATTGATATAAAAGTGTTATCAGAATCCCATTTGCTTTTTTTTTATAACAAACTTAACCATCATTCAGTGCTGTAAATTGTATGACTTGTAACGTCGATAAGTAGAGAAAATGAGAATGGCCACTTCCCTGGGTGAATTTTCTGATGGTCAACAAGAAATGATTACCAAGTAAAACATCTCCCACGTACTGAACATGAGACGGCTTCTTCCTTGTGTGAATTATTTGATGTACAGACAGATTTGAACTACATACGTACAAAACGTTCCACGCCTTCTGAGCATGAATATGGCTTCTCTCCTGGGCAACGAGGGTTGACTTCTGAGTGAAATATCTCAAACATTAGGAACAGGAAAATGGCTTCTCCCTTTTGTGAATTTTCTGATGTCTAACAACATCTGATTTATGGTTAAAACATTTCCCACATTCTGAACAGGAAAACGGCTTCTCCCCTGTGTGAGTTCTCTGATGTCTAACAAGATCTGATTTGTGATTAAAACATTTCCCACATTCTGAACACGAAAATGGCTTCTCCCCTGTGTGAACTTTCTGATGTCTAACAACATCTGATCTGTGGTTAAAACATCTCCCACACTCTGAACATGAAAATGGTTTCTCTCCTGTGTGATTTCGTTGATGTACGAGAAGATTGCTTTGGAGGGCAAAGCATTTCCCACATTCTGAACATGAATATGGCTTCTCCCCTGTGTGAATTCTATGGTGTCCAACAAGATCTTTTTTAACAGTGAAACATTTCCCACATTCTGAACATGAATACGGCTTTTCTCCTGTGTGAATTCTCTGATGCTTAGCAAGATCTTTTTTTACAGCAAAACATTTCCCACATTCTGAACATGAATATGGCTTCTTCCCAGTGTGAATTCTCTGATGCCCAACAAGATCTTTTTTTATACCAAAACATTTCCCACATTCTGAACATGAATATGGCTTCTCTCCTGTATGAATTCTCTGATGCCTCACAAGATATTTTTTTACAGCAAAACATTTCCCACATTCTGAACACGAAAATGGCTTCTCCCCAGTGTGAATTAGCTCGTGTTTAACAAGATCTGATTTATCACTAAAACATTTTCCACAATCTGAACACGAATGTGGCCTCTCTCCTGTGTGGATTCGCTCATGTTTAACACAATCTGATTTATGGTTAAAACATTTCCCACATTCTGAACATGAAAATGGCTTCTCCCCTGTGTGAATTCTCTGATGTCTACCAAGATCTGATTTAAGGGCAAAACATTTACCACATTCTTAACATGGAAATGGCTTCTCCCCTGTGTGAATTCTTTGATGTGTAATAAGTTCTGATTCATAGCTATAATATCTGTTACATTCTAAACATGAAAATGGCTTCTCCCTTATGTGAGCTGTTTGACCTTCACCCCATCCGTGACTTTTATTCTGTGTTACAGTCTGTGATGAATAAGAAGATTGGACCTGTTTAAAAGGATCAGATGATATCAGATGAAAAGGATCAGATGATATCAGATGAAAAGGATCAGATGTGATATCATGAACTTCTACTTTAAAATGTGAAGATAGTAGATGTCTCTCTGAGTTCCTGGTACAGTCATCTGCAAAGAATAAAATGCATTGTATTACTGTTGAATAATACAACAATAAAATTCTACTGATATTTAATAACATTTCTATATAAAGAAAAAAACTTTTCTTGCATCCTGCCTGTGCTCTCTGTTCCACCATAACCCGGACCTCTCACTACCATCTCCAAGACTTCTCCTGAGCTGCACGTGTTCTCTGGAATGCTCTACCCCGATCAATTAGCTTAAAGGGAACCTGTCATCAACTTTATGCTGACTGTACTGAGGGCAGCATAAATTAGTGACAGAAATGCTGATTTCAGCGGTGTGTCAATCATGAGCTAAAAGTAAGTGGTTGCTGAGAACCAGCCTCATAATCATTGCAGCCCAGGCCTTGAAAAGAGTCAAATCTACCTGAGAAGAGTCATGGTTATTCCTCATCTCCTGCTCTCCCGCCCATCTGCTCATGATTGGAAGTTCTCTCCTAGAGAGAAAGGGAGAAAACTAGGTAGAAGACTGTCAATCATCAGCAGGTGGGCGGGGAAAGCAGGAATTCATGAATAACCATGACTCTTCTCATGAAGATTTGACTCTTTTCCAGGCCCAGTCTGCAATGTTTGTGATGTTGGTTCTCGGCAACCACTTACTTTTAACTTATAAATGACAGACCGCTGAAATCAACTCACCTGTCTCTACTTTTTTCTGCCGTTAGTATGGGTAGCATAAAGGTGATGACAGGTTCCCTTTAACTCATACCATCCCCAGTTCGAGGCGCTCCCTAAAAACACATCTTTTTAGGTTAGACTATTGCATCCCCTGATCCAGTTCTGATCCATTTACCGACCCCCACTCCCTTCTTCAGCATCATTCTTCTGAACCTGATCCATTGAGAAATACCCCACACCCCATGCACTCAGAAGCACTACAGATATTGGCTGCTGACTGCTCCTGCAGATTTATATCTATTCCTCTATTGTATTAAGAGCATTTGTTACCATCTGTGTAAAGTTTAGCTTAACCACTTTGTATCAAACTGGGTTGTCAGAACTTTGCTATTTTTCAGATGGCAGACAAACCCAAACCTTTTCATGTTCGTTTAAAGAAGAACTCCCGCAAAAAATTTTATTCCATGTCCTGCTAGAAATGTACATGATGTAATGTGTAGTGAATGTCATTTTCTTACCAGTGTCTGTATTTGTGAGTTATATCTCCCTGATGCTTCTCATCTGTGTCATGTGACCAGCAATCAGACTCACCAACCGACACAGCATCTTATGTGTGGACAGGAAGTCTAATTCTCTATGTATTCCTATGGGAGCCTCACTTTCAGTCTCATAGGAATAAATAGAGAAGTAACTGGCTTCCTGTCCTGGGTCAGTTGGAGGTCAGGGAGTTGGTCACATGACCCAGCTACAATAAGAAGAGAGTGGATAACTCTCAATTACAGTCTCTGATAAGAAGATTACATTCACTACAGATTATATCATACACCTTTCTAACAGGTCAGAGAATGAAAATTTTTGCGGGAGTTCTTCTTTAAGAGACATCACTAGGAGATGCACTAGGGAGGAAGACGAAGGGTTCTCACATGACCCTGAGGGGACGTGTGTGGGGGGAAGCGTGTCAAGATTGGCTCCCAGGCCAACAGGCAGCCTGGATGAGCTAATCAGTGCTGCAGAAAGCAGGGAGGTGCCCTGGCAGAATGAGCAGATCATCATTCTGTGCTAGGCTGTGAATGAGGGTGGTTGAGTCTTACAGTGTCTGCCAGAAAAACTATCTTAGGGAGTCAATCAAGATTGTATTCCGCTGCCAGGGAGAGTGAAGGGAAAGGCTGGAATTACAAAGAAGAAGAATTGTGTGTGTAGAATAGGGACGCTGTCAGCCAGGAAGTGAGGAGTGAGGAGCTGAGGCTGGCTGTTGCAAACCTCAAAAGCAGCTACCTGCAGGGACATCCTCTCATCCTCCCATTTTCACAGAAATCCTTTTTTTTTAGGGGCGAATAAGCAAATAATGTACAAGTGTGCTACCATGAATCTAGCATAGCATATACAATACTAGAAATTTCTTTTGTTTGAAAAACGCATAAATCAGTGATTGAAAATGTAATATTAGGACTAAATCCATTTATTATCTACACACAGTTCCACATTTTTAATCATTTTTTTGGGGCGGGAGGGTATTGAATCTAATTAAACCAACAACATATAGGGGATCAGTACACCAATACACAGGGTAGGGCAACAATTTACCCATGACTGATAACATGCTTCTAAGCGTCAGGCCTCAATTGTCCCTTTACGTTTATTTTATGTCCACACGGTTGGAATTTCCTGTTCAATTTAATTAAAACATATAGGTGATCAGCACACCGATACACAGGGTGGTGCAACAATTTACCTGTGAGTGTTAACGTTAAATTAAAAGTCAGGCCTCAGTCCATTTCCATGTATTTTATATCCAGATTCCACATGGTTGTAATTAAATTTTTTGGGGAAAAGGGGGTTCAATTTAATTAAACCAGCATATAGGTGATCAGTGCACCAAATTATCTGTGAGTGAAAACAAATTTAGGCCTAAAGTGATTTCCATTTATTTCTGTCTCCACACTTTGCCAAATTATTTTGGGGGTTGTTGAAATTATTAAAACCAGTGCATATGTGATTACTACGCCAATACACAATATTATCTGAGAGGCCCAGCCAGCAAGCCAACAGCTCTCCCCTCAATGTCCAAATATTGGAGAACACATCTCTTAATGTCTGTGGGAAACTTTTTCTGCTTCGGACTTAGGATTTTCGCAAAATGAGGGAAGAATAACTTCCTCCATTTTGTGGAAATTAGACACTACCTTGGGTAGAAAGGAGTCCTCAAATCTCAAAATAATTCTATAATCTCTAACGGTTAGGAATAGTTCCCTAATTGAAAAAGCTTGTATTTCGTTAACCCTGCGAGCTGAAGTAATTGCAATAAGAAACACTGTCTTGAGGGTCAAGTGTTTAATGTTTACTTCCTCCAAAAGGTTCAAATGGGGAACTAGTAAGACGGTAAAGAACCAAGTTCAAGTTCCAAGGTGCAACTAGAGATCTTAGTCTAGGTCTAAGTCTATCCGTACCCTTTCACGAATCGTATGATCCATGGGTGAGAGGCTAAGTTTTCATCCAAGAAGGCGCTTAAAGGGGTTGTCCCACGAAAAAGTATTCAGATCCAGCACCTGGATCTGAATACTTTTGTAATTGCATGTCATTAAAAATTTTGTATAATTACTGAGTTATTCAGTAAAATGTATCTGTATAGGACCACTTAATTTCTTATTTCTTTGACCTATTCACTGAGCAGGCGCACATGCTCAGTTTCACCTTTCAACTGCCTCCTGAGCTGTGATAGGGAGAGCATGGACACGCCCCCTGCTGTGATAGGGAGAGCTGAGACACGCCCCCTGAGCTGTGATAGAGAGAGCTGAGACACGCCCCCTGAGCTGTGATAGGGAGAGCTGAGACACGCCTCCTGAGCTGCAGCAGAAAAGACACTCCCCTTGAGCTGTCAGCTTGATATAAATCTAGCAGAGCAATGAATGAGGAGATCTCTGGATCCATGTGAGGTACAGGGCTGGTTCTAGCTTTGTTAGAAAGAGGCTGTCATGTATTATATGATGTCTGGTTATCATTTTTTACATTATTCGTGGGATAACCCCTTTAAGGCAGAAATTTGCACTCTGAGAGTGCTGGGTCTTAACCCCCTGTTAAATCCTTCTTCTAAAAACTCTAAAATTGAGGGGATATCCCCCATTTTAACTGAAGGATTTTTGTAACACCAAGATATGTATTTCTTCCAGATTTTCTGGTAGATCTTAAAAATCGCTTTTTTCCTACTGGCTAACAAAATCCTGACTACAGAATCGGAAAGGCCCTTAGACGTAAGAATTAACCTTTCGGGATCTGGGCTGACAGGCGTAAACTTGCTGCTTTCGGATGAGAAACCGGACCTTGTGTTAGAAGGTCCTGGGACCACGGAAGAACCCAAGAGCGGGTGCCACAAATTTCTTAGCCAGTCTGGTACTATTAGAATGACTTTTGCCCCGTCTTCTCGTATCTTTCTTAAGACGCTCAGGATTAGAAGCAGTGGTGGGAAGCAATATGCTAGATGGAAATTCCACCGGATCGCTATTGCATCTGTTCCTGCACTTTCTTTGTCCCTTGGATCCAAGGAGTAGTAGATTGGTAACTTTGCATTGTTCTTGCTTGCAAAAAAAAATCTATTCGTGGTAGCCCCAATTTCTGGACGAGAGAGTTGAATATTTCCTTTTTTGAACTCCACTCCACTGGATCCAGTTAATCTGCCTTGATATTTTGTGTCTCCTTTAGAAAAACTACCGACAGAGAGTTGACATTCTTTTCCGCCCAGAAAAAAAAAATGTTGCTGGTTAGGGACTGTAGGATTTTCCTTCTTGTACCCCCCTGACGGTTTATATATGCCACTACCGTCTAGTTGTCCGATCTGATTTGAAGATTGGAACACCTCAATTCTAACCTGAAATAGGTCAGAGCTTCCTAGACTTCTTGTAGTTCCCTGTAATTGTAGTTTGTAGATCTGAGCCTGTGACCATTCCCCCTAGATTGACAGACGCTGTAGATGAGCCCCCCAACCCAAGAGGCTGGCATCTGTAGTAAGAATTGACGGATTCCACCATCCCAGAGATGTTATGATATCCTCTGGAATTATTATCAGCTTTTCCGACGACTCCCGAGTTCGGTCCCAACATATGCCTGTGAAGGGGCCGGGAATGCAGTTGGGCCCATTTCACTGCTGGGATACAAGCTGTTAGACCCAACGAGGGCCACAGTTTGACGGATATTATGGAATTTTTTCTTTTTGAAACTTGTCCTCTGGCAGAAAACACATCTGATTGACCGAATCTATAAGTATGCCCAGAAAAACAATTCTTTGTGTAGGAAGAATCTGAGATTTCTCCCAGTTTATAATCCAACCCAGATCCTCTAATCTGCTTCGGGTCTTTACAACATTGTTTTCGAGGTCTGTTTTGGAATCGCCCACTATTAAAAGTTCACTCAAGTATGGTATTACTAGGACATTCTCTTTCCTCAGAGGCGAGATCATCTCCAACATTATTTTTGTAAATAGTCTGGGTGCTGTAGTTATGCCAAAGGGAAGGGCTTGAAATTGAAAATGTTGTATCTGTCCTTGAACCCACACTGCTATTCTTAGATATTACATAGTTACATAGTTGTTAAGGCTGGAAAAAGACAAAGGTCCATCAAGTCCAACCTGTAATCCCGCTATATCCATCCCTGGATCAATGTCCATCTTCCTTTTAAAAAGGGGTTGGGCCAAGAGAAAAGGGTGAGTAGAACAAGGTTTCTATACATTGTCAGAAGCCTCAATTTTATTTTGATTTAAAAAGTCATCTAAACTCTTTTTGAATCTTCTCCAGTATTTGCTGTGAGCGGCTCCTGCGGCTATTCCAGAGATTCACCGCTCTTACTGTAAAGAATGCTTGTCGCCTCTTATGACTTTTTTTCTCCAGTCGGAGGGAGCGGCCCCTTGTTTTTTGAGGGGTTTTAACCCAGAATAGCTTCCCTTGATATTTTTTGTATGGTCCGTTTATATATTTGTACAGGTTAATCATGTCCCCCCTTAGACGTCTTTTTTCAAGGCTAAACAAATTCAGCTCATTTAATCTTTGCTCATAACTAAGATCTTCCAGGCCCTTTATCAGTTTAGTGGCTCTCCTCTGTACTTTTTCTAACTCCAGGGCATCCTTTTTATGGACTGGTGCCCAGAACTGAACTGCGTATTCCAGCTGAGGCCGCACCAATGCTTTGTATAGTGGTAATATTACATCCCTGTCCCGCGAGTCCATACCTCTTTTAATACAAGACAGAATTCTGCTGGCCTTAGAGGCAGCTGACTGGCATTGTGCTGTTATTTAGTCTATGATCTACTAATACACCCAGATCCTTCTCAATCAGTGACTCTCCAGTGTTACTCCCCCTAGGACATATGCTGCATGCAGATTATTACCCCCCAGGTGCAGAACTTTACATTTATCTATATTGAACCGCATTTGCCAAGTGGAGGCCCAAACAGTAAGTTTGTCCAAGTCAGATTGTAACTTATTAGACTGTACGGTATTACAGAGTTTAGTGTCATCTGCAAAAATAGAAACAGCACTACTACTCCCATCCTCTATGTCATTAATGAATAAGTTAAATAATAGTGGACCCAGCACAGAACCTTGGGGAACACAACTTTTATAACCGGGGACCATTCAGAGAAGGACTCATTGACCAAAACTCTTTGGATACGATAGTGAAGCCAATTTTTAATTCAATTACAAATTATATTTTCTAAACCAGTAGACCTCAATTTACCCATTAGTCGTCCATGACGGACAGTATCAAACGCCTCTGCAAAGTCCAAAAACACAATGTCGACACCCTTTCCTCTGTCCAGGCTTCTACTCACCTCACTACATCCACAGCCTCCCCTCTGTCCAGGCTTCTACTTATCTCACTACATCCACAGCTGCTCCTCTGTCCAGGCTTCTACTCACCTCACTACATCCACAGCCTCCCCTCTGTCCAGGCTTCTACTTACCTCACTACCTCCACAGCTGCCCCTCTGTCCAGGCTTCTACTCACCTCACTACATCCACAGCCTCCCTCTGTCCAGGCTTCTACTTACCTCACTACTCCACAGCTGCCCCTCTGTCCAGGCTTCTACTCACCTCACTACATCCACAGCCTTCCCTCTGTCCAGGCTTCTACTTATCTCACTACATCCACAGCCTCCCCTCTGTCCAGGCTTCTACTTACCTTACTACATCCACAGCTGCTCCTCTGTCCAGGCTTCTACTCACCTCACTACATCCACAGCTGCTCTTCTGTCCAGGCTTCTACCGACATCACTACATCCACAGCCTCCCCTCGGCCAGGCTTCTACTTACCTCACTACAGCCACAGCTGCTTCTCTGTCCAGGCTTCTACTCACCTCACTACATTCCACAGCTGCTCCTCTGTCCAGGCTTCTACTGACCTCACTGCATCCACAGCTGCTCCTCTGTCCAGGCTTCTACTTACCTCACTACATCCACAGCCTCCCCTCTGTCCATGCTTCTACTTACCTTACTACATCCACAGCTGCTCCTCTGTCCAGGCTTCTACTGACCTCACTACATCCACAGCTGTTCCTCTGTCCAGGCTTCTACTGACCTCACTACGTCCACAGCCGCCCCTCTGTCCAGGCTTCTACTCACCTCCTCATAAAAACAAATCAGGTTAGTCTGAGAGCTTCTGTTCTTAGTAAAACCATGTTGGCCATCAATTATTATATTATTGGCAGTTACATAATCCTGTATGTCGTCCCATAGAAGGCCCTCAAACATTTTTCCCACTATGGATGTTAAGCTTGCTGGTCTATAATTTCCTGGTGAAGAACTAGAACCCTTTTTGATCCTGATGAATGGGTATATGGAAATATGCGTTTTTCAGATCTAATGATGCTAGATCTGAAAAATGTTAACCGTGGATTTGATTGACTCCATTTTGAACTTTTCGTATCTAATTGACTTGTTCAATTTTTTTAGATTTATAATTAGACGCATTTTCCCGTTTGGTTTGGCTACCGTGAACACTGTGGAGAAATAACCTAGACTGATCTGATTGGTTGGTACTGGCACAAAAACTTCCATCCGGACTAAGTCCAGAATTTCCTGCTCCAAAAATAGTTGAAGAGGCCCCGAGCTTTGGACTGGAGTGACCACAAAGGATGTGGGAGGAACATTGAGAAAGGGAATCCTGTAACCCTGAGAAAGAAAATGTATCAACCAAGGGCTTGGAGAAAATGTTTTCCAAGATTTCACAAACCTTCTCAATCTTCCTCCCACCGGACCTCTGGCGTCATTCGGAAGAGTCGGTATTGCGAGGATTGAATACAAATCCTTTCCCCTTATTCTGTTCATTACATGTTCACCCTTCCGTTTTTCCTTTTTTCTTTTGAAACAAAAAAAAAAAAAATTGGGTTTTTCTCTTCTTTTTATCTTCTGGGAAGCTTTTCTCAAGAATTTTTTCAAAATCTTTTCCAAACAGTAGTTCACCATAGAAGGGAATACTACAGAGCCTAGATTTAGAGCCAATATCTCCTGACCATGGCTTTAGCTATAGCGCTCTTCTAGGGCTGTTGGCTAGAGCAGTAGTCCTGGCAGTGAGCCTGACCGATTCCGCCGTAGTGTCAGATAAGAAATGTACAGCTTTTAATAACAGGGGAAAAGATTCTTCAAAATTCTCATAAAGATTATTAGATTTTAAAAGAGACTCTTAATGTATCAGCCAGCTTTTAAGGGGCATGGGAACCGAAGTAGCTGCAATATTGGGTTTAAACAGGGATCGACTGCATCCCAAGTTTTCCTGAGATTTGCATCCACCTTTTAGTCAATGGATTTGCGAAGAGATCCCGTATCTTCAAATGGTAGCAATGAACCTTTTGCCAATTTAGAAAGTGATACATCTATTTTAGGACAATTCAAAAGTAGGTTTAAGTTTTGATCGTCAAGGGGCAGTCTCTTTTTAACGGTTCTGGGCAAAAAAAAAACTTCCTATCCGAGTTTTTCCATTCCCTTAAAGGGGTTATCCCATGAATAATGTAAAAAATGAAAATCAGACATCATTTAGCACATGACGATACCTTTCTAACAAAGCTAGAACCAGCCCTGTACCTCACATGGATCCAGAGATCTCCCCATTGATTGCTCTGCTAGATTTATATCAAGCCGACAGCTTAAGGGGAGTGTCTTTTCTGCTGTAGCTCAGGAGGCGTGTCTCAGCTCTCCCTATCACAGCTCAGGAGGCGTGTCTCAGAACTCCCTATCACAGCTCAGGGGGCGTGTCTCAGCTCTCCCTATCACAGCTCAGGAGGTTTGTCTCAGCTCTCCCTATCACAGCTCAGGGGGTGTGTCTCAGCTCTCCCTATCACAGCTCAGGGGGTGTGTCTCAGCTCTCCCTATCACAGCTCAGGAGGCGTGTCTCAGCTCTCCCTATCACAGCTCAGGGGGCGTGTCTCAGCTCTCCCTATCACAGCTCAGGAGGTTTGTCTCAGCTCTCCCTATCACAGCTCAGGGGGTGTGTCTCAGCTCTCCCTATCACAGCTCAGGGGGTGTGTCTCAGCTCTCCCTATCACAGCTCAGGAGGCGTGTCTCAGCTCTCCCTATCACAGCTCAGGAGGCGTGTCTCAGCTCTCCCTATCACAGCTCAGGAGGCGTGTCTCAGCTCTCCTTATCACAGCTCAGGAGGCAGTTGAAGGATGAAATTGAGCATGTACGGCCTTCTCCGTGAGCAGGTCAAAGAAATAAGAAATTAAGTGGTCCTATACAGATACATTTTACTGAATAACTCAGTGGCTATACAAAATTTTTAATTACATGCAATTACAAAAGTATTCAGACCCAGGTGCTGGTTTGAAAACTGTAGAATATTTTTCGTGGGACAACCCCTTTAAGATTAGTGAATGCAGGTTTTCTGTGTACTGGGAAAACCCTCCTTTTCCTTTCCTCTAATCCAGAAAACATGTTATCCAGAGCGGATCTCTGAAGTTTTTCTTCCTCAATTTCCATACTCGCCCTGACCGCTTTTAATAATTCATTTTTGACTGAAAAACAAGTGACTCAATTATGCACAAAAACATACAAAATAGAGTGCAAAAAATTGCAGCTGGTGCTCTGTATTTGTAGCATCCAGTGATCTGTGTGTCTTCTCTGCTTTACTTAGTGGTCACTACTCACCTAGGTAGTTATCTGTAGGAATGTCCTCTATACTCTGCTCATCACCCCTCACATCTGTCTCTGTAACATATATAATGTTCAGATCTTCACCCGGATTCACAAGCTGTGAAAGAAATATTGTAGAAGTCATCAGACGGTTGGAGAAGTCGTGTGGAAGGTACCTCTTTTAATACAAGACAGAATTCTGCTGGCCTTAGAGGCAGCTGACTGGCATTGTGCTGTTATTTAGTCTATGTTCTACTAATACACCCAGGTCCTGAGTGATGACAAAGATGACAGAGAATGGCGAATGCTGGATCAGATTGGGCTGTGGAAGTGCCAGTCCTGATCCTGAAAGAGTGACCATTGGGTTGTAAGAGAAAGTCCTAGTGATCGGAATGGCTTCTCACTCCACTTCCTCTGTTCTGAGTCTTATCTAAGCGATCTTCCAGCGCTGCGCCGCCGGTCTCCCATGATACGGCAGGAGCGAGGACGCAGGACGGTTACCGTGTACGTCCCGGGGCACACTCAGCTGTCAGTCCTCCCCGCCCCCCCAGGCAACGAGCAGGCGGGGCCTCTGAGCGCTGGCAGCATTAGCTAGCGCTCAGCTATAATTATATTATATTTATTATAAGGTGACCAACAAGGGACACCTTTTTGAGCGCTGGTTGTAGTTAACCCTTTGACTCTGCAGCCAGTTTTGGCCTTCGTGACCAGGCCATATTTTTTAAATCTGACCTATGTCACTTTATGTGATAATAACTTTGGAATGGTTTAAGTTATCCATGTGATTTTGAGATTGTTTTTTGGTAAAACATTTTACTTCATGTTAGTGGTATATTTTGGTTGATATGCTTTTAGTTTTTTTTTTAAAAAATAGGAAATTTGGTGAAAATTCGTAAAAAATGGCTATTTTCAAAGTTTAATAATTTCTGCTTTTTTTTTAAATAAAAGTGTATATATGTATATAGTGTATATATGTATATAGATCTATGGGGTTTTATACAATACAATGAATGGTTTGTACAGCGCTACGAAATTAATAAAGATTTTTTTATGGATGAAATGTAGTGATTTATTGATGAAATGTAGTGATTTATTGATGAAATGTAGTGATTTATTGATGAAATGTAGTAATTTATTGATGAAATGTAGTGATTTATTGAAATTAATAGAGAGAACCCTATCTAAACTGTATAACTAATCTACCTAAACTACCTAGACTAACTAAACTACCTAAAACTACCTTCCTACACTGACTGCCCTACACCAGCTATGGGGAGGTGAAGGGGTTAATGATTTTTTAAAGTTTTATGACTTAACAATTCTGTCACTGTGTGACAGAAACTGCTGCAGCTGCCTGGGGCTTTGATCTTTCTTCCTCTCTGCTCTGCTCCGCCTGCTCTGAGCGCTGAAGCAGGCGTGAGCAGCGCTTGCAGCCCAGGCTCATATCGGGGCTGGCCGCGGACAGAAAAACCAGCGATCCTGCTGGTAAGTACCCGCCCCTCCTGCCCACACTGCCGGTGCTTCTATTAGCACCCGGCACTTCCAGAAAATGCTGCGCTGAGAAGCGCTAGCATTGCTTTTTCCAGTCCACGTAAATTAACGGGCTGCAGGTTTAAGGACCAGCCCTGCAGCCCGTTAATTTACGTGGGCTGGTCTTCAAGAGGTTAACCAGCGCTCAGCCTTTGAATATGTAATTAGGGTCATGTGACGCTGGCCACGTCACATGACCCATTTGGAGGCCTATTTAACAGGCAACCTGCTGGTCACAGGTTGCCTGTGATTGGTCTTTCCAGCAGTGCTTGTGCTCTGTGATTTAGTGTGTATTGAACTTTGGCTTCGTGTTTTTGGACTCCGCTTTCTGCTCTCTCCCCTGGTTTTTGACGTGACTTCCCGGTACGACTTTTGGCTCGCTGACCCTCCGATATTGTGTTTTGTGTTCTGTCCTTGTTTGTTATATTATCCTCCTGTTCCCCTTCCCTTTATGCCCCTGCTCTTACTCAGGCTAGGGATTGTCGTCCAGTTACGTGCCGTTATTTAGGACGGGCCGTGTAAGTAGGCAGGGACGTGTGAAGGCCTCTATAGACGCTCGTTGGCCTCTGGACCTCGGGCACCAGAAAACTGGTGAGTTATCATTATATGTGCTGATGACAATAATCAAATATAGCTTTAGACAACAGACAAGACACGCCCTATCTATTATAATCCACTGCCAATATTATATTATACTGTATGCAAGTTCATGTGTAAAATTTGAAGAACATGTAAAATTGTAAGGGGAATGCTGGCAAATGGCCTGAAAAATGTCTTGTAACGTTAAGTGAATTCAAAAGATTTGCGAATGAATAAGCTTACGCAGGCTATGTGAATAATTATATTCACTAAGTGATTAAATATAGGATAACACAAAGAAATCACATACAGAGTAATAAAGAGTAAATATACATCACCAGCCTAAATGGGGTGGAGAGTCCGTAGATCATGCTATAACCCATGGCTGTCTACCCCTGTTATAACACATGACCGTCACCCCAGGGTGTACAAAAGAAATAGGGCAAGTCATAATCACATCCTATCTAGATGGAGGCCTGGTGGAGTCTCCTGAGACAAGGTGGGTAGCAGAGTTTTAACCTGTTAGCCCCTCCTCCATTATTCTGAGATCACTCAGGAATGTGGTCTCCACGTAGCACACGTCTACTTATTTCTATTTTCCAGCCTTACTCTCTTTTACTGTCCATGTAAATCTCTCATACTCAATAAACTCTCTAATTTAGGGTTCAGGCACACAAACATATTTTTTGTCCGCATCCGGTCTGCATTTTTTGCGGGTCAGATGAGAACCTTTTCACTTCAATGGGGCTGAAAAAGATGCAGACAGCGCTCTGTCCAGATCTGTATGTACATTCTGTGGAATCCGCAAAAATATAGAACATGTCCTATCCTTCTATAATTGCCCAGACGTTCCGTTCAAGGACCACTCAGAAAACTGTTGTGTCATTCTTCTACAACCAGAAAAACCATCTGCATAGAGGAGCACATCTTACAAGTCTCCATAGACAGAAAAGACTGAGAAGATCCAGACAACATGTAATGTCTATGGTCAGCTGTAATCCTGCCATCTCTACCTTTCTCATTATACAAGGATAAAACATATAATACTGGTGGATAAAACAAGACTGAACACAAGATCTTCACAGCCTTCTACACATCATAGGGGACATTTCATGAGACCTTATCTCCATCTACCTGATCATCCTGTGGGACATTGTGATGTTCTTCTGAACCATCCTGTTGAAGAAGAGGACTGGGACATCTCTCTGGTGTTCTTCTCTCTTCCTTAACTGTAGGAAACACATCCAGTGACTGAATTCATTCCTTACATACAGATAATGAGAGGACGTGTGGATTTAGTCATGTCTATTACCTGGTGATGTGAGGGGCCGGTGATCCTCCATCATGATGTCCTTGTACTGATCTTTGTGTCCTTCTAAATACTCCCACTCCTCCATGGAGAAATAGACGGTGACATCCTGACACCTTATAGGAACCTGACAACACAATGATACAGTCATCACCCAGATCCCTTCATAGCGTTCCTGTATAATGTCCCAGCATTCCCAGCAATGTCACCTCTCCAGTCAGCAGCTCAGCCATCTTGTTGGTGAGTTCTAGGATCTTCTCTCTATTGATTTCCTCATGTATCAGGGGGTGAGGTGGAGGCCCTGTGATTGGGCTCAGGGTTCTTCCCCATCCTTCAGACACAGGGTCCTGACAGCGCTCACTAGAGGTCTTCTTCACTACTGTGTAGTCCTGGTTATGGAGAGACACAGTAATAAATATCACTCCATACATCTCCAGAGTCCCTCACCTCTCCAGTCATGTCCATCTGTTAGTAACATAGATAAGATGATGTAATGTGACATCATCAGAATCTCTCACCTCTCCAGTAAGCCGGAAGAGGATCTCTAGGGTGAGATTTATTATACTCTCCGCCATCTTGTCCCTGTCCCTATCCATCCTTGACGGGTCAATCAGGAGAAGGATCTTATATAGAAGATCTCCACTGAGCAGATCCTATATTGTAGGAACCTGAATGGAGAGAAGATGAGATGATGGAAAATCCCACAAAATCCCATGTAAAATACAATTACTGGAGATAATAAGAGGAGACATCGGAGGAGATAATAAAGTGTAGATGCTGTTCCGTTCTGTTTTGTTTACATTGACAATGAATGAGGACAAAACTGAAGCGTTTTCCTCCAGTAACTAACATCTAATAACCCTCTTCTATAAACTACTGAGAGGTGATAAACACTTATTTAAGCCACATTCTTATCAGTAAGATAAGAACTGAGCTGTAATGAGTGTTTATAAGGTCAGAGAGCAGAGATAAGGAGCCCGTCAAAAAAAAAATTGACTCCAAAGGTGTACATAGCCTTTAACCCCTTCCCGACCAGCGCCGTACATGCGGTGCGGGGACATGACGCCCACTGGCCAGTGCGGTGGGCGTCATGGCCGGCAAGTCTCTGCTATTTCTAACAGCAGAGACTTGCGGCTACTTACCGCCATCGACAGTGTCTTCCTGGGCCTTCTGATGCTGTGATCACGGCATCAGGATGCATCTGAACCTGGAAGCGTACGCTTCCGGGTGGTGTACAGATGCCCCGAGTGGCCAATCGGGGTGTCTGTACACCATATGAAAACTGTAATCCTCGCTGATGAGGATTACAGTTTTCAAACTGCAATTCTTACTCTGGCCACTAGATGGCAGGCCAGGATAAGAAATGAGTAATTCTTGGATTTATCTCCATCTAGTAAATCCCTGATTGCTCATAAAGAAAAAAAACACACAATATATTAGCTCATATTTGAGCTTTAAAATAATCACAAAAAATTAAAAATGTTAAAAAATAAAAAAAATATAAACGTTTAAATCACCCCCCTTTCCGTATAATTAAAAAAGATATACCTAAATAAAAATAAATATAGACATCATGGGTATCACCGTGACCGAAAACGCCCGTACTTTTAAAATATAAAAAAAAAAATTCCAACACGGTGAATTGTGTGGCGGAAAAAAGCGTCAAAATGGCGATTCGCTGTTTTTTGTCGCTTTTTTTTCTAAAAAAAAAATTAAATAAAAAGCAATCAAAAGTCATACGCACCCCAGAATGGTATCAATAAAAAGTTCAAATCGCCCCGCAAAAAATTAGTCCCCATACAGCTCCGTACACATAAATACCAAAAAGTTATAGGGGTCCAGATATGACGACCAAAAAAAAAAAAAATCCAACTTTATAATTATTTTATCACTATCAAAACACAAGAGAAACTATACATATTAGGTATCGCCGGATTCGTACTGAACAGTAGAATGAAAATCAAATGCCGTAAATAAAAAACTAGGAAAACTGTAGCGGAATTGTGCTTTTTTTTGCAATTTCACCCGATTTGGAATTTTTTTCCCGCTTCCCACTACACCATATGCAATATTAAATGGTGGCGTTGGAAAGTACAACTTGTCCCGCAAAAAACAAGCCCTCATACAGCTATGTGAACAGAAAAATAAAAAAAGTTATGGCTGTATAAAGGCAGGGAGCGCAAAACGAAAACGCAAAACCGAAAAAACCTCCGGGGGTGAAAGGGTTAAAGATCTCTACGTCGGCCACTCTCACTATTGGAGCAAAACAGTCGAGAACAGAGCTCAATGTGCACAGGGCGCTGATTAAAGGGGTTCTCCGAGTTATATATACTGATGAGCTATCCTCAGGTCGGCAGGGGTCCAACACCCGGCACCTCCACCGATCAGCTGTTTGAAGAGGAGGCGCGCGCCGTACCAGCGCTGCCTCCTCTTCACTGTTTACATGCTGGCCGTAACATGGGTAGTGGTGAGTAGGTGTAATTACACCTAACCGCCCCATTCATTTCTATGGGAAGAATCTCTCCAATACAAGTCTATGGAAGCGATTCTTCCCATAGAAATGAATGGAGGGCGGCTGCACATGCCCCCATTGTCTAAGATGGGAATAACCCTTTAAAGTACCAGATAAAGATATAGATGGTATAGACTGGGCGGGGAGGGGTCTCGTTACAGTTATCACCTTTTCCATCAAAACATACTGGTCAGATAAATAGGGGCGTGGTTTTGGGGCGTTGCTTTATGGAGAATAACTCAACTGTTAGAATAAGAACATTGTCAGTAGCAGAGGTAAGTCGATGAACATGGAGAGGTAAGTATGAGGGGGACCTGGGGAATCTTCCAGCTTCTCCAAGAGAGTTCCCATTTTTATGGAAGTCCCATCACCGCTGGTCAGAAGAATCGGCCATTTTCTTGCTACAGTTTTACGTATTCTGTCTCCAGCCAGATCGTACAAGTTATTACAGAAGAGAGAAGAACTGGAAGAGGAGCCGAGGAACTCCGGCTGCATCTTGTCCTGGTAAAGCTCATGGTGAGATGCAGGTAATCATCGTGGTCTCAGACTGTGGAGCATTAGGTAGCTGCACACCATGCCGATTATGTGTGGTTGTCCGCGGAAACTGACCTGGACAGGAGCAGGGGCCCCTTCTATGATGGTGGAAGAGGCTGGATAGGAGTAGGGGCCCCTTCTATGATGATGGAGGAGGCAGGACAGGAGCAGGAGCCCCTTCTATGATGGTGGAGGAGGCAGGACAGGAGCAGGGGCCACTTCTATGATAGTGGAGGAGGTAAGACAGGAGCAGGGCCCCTTCTATGATGCTGGAGGAAACAGGAGAGGAGCAGGGGCCCCTTCTATGATAGTGGAGGAGGCAGGACAGGAGAAGGGGCCCCTTCTATGATGCTGGAGGAGGCAGGAGAGGAGCAGGGGCCCCTTCTATGATGGTGGAGGAGGCAGGACAGGAGCAGGGGCCCCTTCTATGATAGTGGAGGAGGTTAGGAGAGGAGCAGGGGCCCCTTCTATGATGGTGGAGGAGGCAGGAGAGGAGCAGGGGCCCCTTCTATGATGGTGGAGGAGGCAGGAGAGGAGCAGGGGTCACTTCTATAATGTGGAGGAGGCAGGAGAGGAGCAGGGGCCCCTTCTATGATAGTGAAGGAGGCAGGACAGGAGCAGGGGCCCTTCTATGATGGTGGAGGAGGAAGGACAGGAGCAGGGGCCCCTTCTATGATGGTGGAGGAGGAAGGACAGGAGCAGGGGCCCCTTCTATGATGGTGGAGGAGGCAGGACAGGAGCAGGGGCCCCTTCTATGATGGTGGAGGAGGCAGGACAGGAGCAGGGGCCCCTTCTATGATGGTGGAGGAGGCAGGACAGGAGCAGGGGCCCCTTCTATGATGGTGGAGGAGGCAGGACAGGAGCAGGGGCCCCTTCTATGATGGTGGAGGAGGCAGGACAGGAGCAGGGGCCCCTTCTATGATGGTGGAGGAGGCAGGACAGGACAGGGGCCCCTTCTATGATTCCATCAGACAGGATAGAAGTCCTTCTACTATACAGCAGATAAATAATGGCTGTAGAGCAGAAGTCCTTCCAGTAACAGTATCCAGCGTCCAGCCGCCGTCCCATCACTTACCACAGGAGCCTCAAGTGTCCTGCTCTGTCCTCTCACTCCTGATCCCGCCCCCTGGAGGTCACTGCTGATAGGTTGCTAGGGGAAGACTGAAGGGGAACTCTGATTGGTCACTACTGGCAGACTGGCACATCACCTGACCAATGAGTGACGGTGAAATCCCTGAACCAGCAATGGAAGGTGACTGAACTCACTAGTCAGGAGATGTCGCTGCCTCTTGTACAGATGAGACCAGAGCTCGCAGTGAAAGGGTTAATGACCCAATGCCCAGTAGAGACAGACAATGGCGGTAACTGTACACATACCTCCACCGGCACCGCTGGACACTACGTGTATGGCGGAGACTAGTGGACTAAAGGACCTTTCATGATGTCATGACCATGTGATCATGTGTGGGAGGAGTCAGTCTTCCAGGCTGTGCTGCTGGAGGGGGTAAAGGACTTTTCATGATGTCATGACCATGTGATCATTTGTGGGCGGAGTCAGTGTGCTGGCTTTGCTGCTGGAGGAGGTAAAGGACCTTTTATGATGTCATGTCCATGTGACCATGTGTGGGAGGAGTCAGTGTGCAGGCTGTGGTTCTTGCTAATATGACAGGTAATAGATGATATTATCTTAGGGCTCATTCACACGGCTGTAGTTTTGGTCCATGGGCAGTCCACGCTTTTTGCAGATCAGGTGCAGACCTATTCATTTCAATGGGGCCGCAAAAGATCCGTAAGTATGTTCCGCCGCCCTGCAAAAAACAAAACATGTCCCATTCTTGTCCGTTTTGCGGACAAGGATAGGACAATACTGAAGGAGGAAAATAAAATGGCCATAGCGGATCCGCAAAAATGGATTTGGTTGTGTACAGAAGCCCTTACACTCAGTATTATGTCCTGAGGGTCACTGCTCCAAAAAATACCTGATAAGTGGGATACATAGAGCGGTGTTATACTATGGAGTGCTTCGTGGGGTTTCTGTCCATGTCTCCACACTACGTTTTTTACGATGTGGACTGCCGGATGCAGATCACAGACCCCATTCAAGTGAATTGGTCCATGTTCGCAATGCGTGGCCACCAACTGTGGGGATTTTCATATCTGGAGCTAACACGCTGGGTGATGAGGCTGCACTGGATGAAGTCTACATGGTAGCAACTCGTAGTATTGTCATTGACAACTGACTCTAAAGCCCCATTCACACTTACAGTGGAATCTGGGCATTTTCTGGAGTTTACCCGGAGGGGCTATATGTGTGAATGCAAACATCCACAATATCTGTCCCGGACTTTACCCAGACTTTTTCTCCCCAGAGCCCTACTACTAAATCCGGATTAAGTGAGGGCATGTATGAAAAGAGCGGTAAATGTTCCACAAAGTCATAGCGGGCCATGCCAACATGGAACATCTCAGGGCTAAAAGCTACATGTGTAAAAGGCCAACTCCAGTAAGTCTCTGGACCTGATAATCTAGAAATATTCCAGAATTTATGTGTGAAAACAGCTTAAGAAAGATCTGTCTATACCAATGATGGAGCAAGAGGATGGAGCAGCGGGCGCCGAAGAGGACACATGGAAGGATCGGGGAGGACAGATAGATGAAGTCACAGTAGTGCGGGGAGTTATGGGAGGTCAAGCGATCTCGCCAGAGAGATTACTGCTCCTTCATCTGAAGCTTCATCTCCACACACGAGGGTGACCACTGAATGTCCAGTGTTCTCAGACATCAGGTGTGTCCCAGGGTGCTGAAGAGGACACATGGAAGGATCGGGAGGACAAGTAGATGAAGTCACAACAGTGATGGGAATTATGGGAGGTGAAGCGATCTCACCTGAAAGAAGACTACTGCTCCTTCATCTGAAGTTTTATCCCCCACATGAGGGTGACTGTTTAATATTCTCGGGTGTGTTCCAGATTTAAAGGGTTTCTGTCACCAGTTTTTTCGGTATGAATCAGGCTGACAT
>ONZH01004045.1:0-51617 GCA_900303285.1 Rhinella marina
CTCACCTCTTGGCCTACAAAATTTTTAAGAGGTCTCACCTCTTGGGCCTACAAAATTTTTAAGAGGTCTCACCTCTTGGGCCTCCACATAATTTTTAAGAGGTCTCACCTCTTGGGCCTCCACATAATTTTTAAGAGGTCTCACCTCTTGGGCCTCCACAAACAATTTTTAAGAGGTCTCACCTCTTGGGCCTCCACAAAATTTTTAAGAGGTCTCACCTCTTGGGCCTCCACAACAATTTTTAAGAGGTCTCACCTCTTGGGCCTCCACATAATTTTTTAAGAGGTCTCACCTCTTGGGCCTCACATAAAATTTTTAAGAGGTTCACCTCTTGGGCCTCCACAAAATTTTTAAGAGGTCTCACCTCTTGGGCCTCCACAAAATTTTTAAGAGGTCTCACCTCTTGGGCCTACACAAAATTTTTAAGAGGTCTCACCTCTTGGGCCTCCACAAAAATCTTTTAAGAGGTCTCACCTCTTGGGCCTCCACAAAATCTTTTAAGAGGTCTCACCTCTTGGGCCTCCACAAAATCTTTTAAGAGGTCTCACCTCTTGGGCCTCCACTTTTTAAGAGGTCTCACCTCTTGGGCCTCCACAAAATCTTTAAGAGGTCTCACCTCTTGGGCCTCCACAAAATTTTTAAGAGGTCTCACCTCTTGGGCCTCCACAAAATCTTTAAGAGGTCTCACCTCTTTAAGAGGTACCTCTGGGCCTCCACAAAATCTTTAAGAGGTCTCACCTCTTGGGCCTGCCACAAAATCTTTAAGAGGTCTCACCTTTGGGCCTCACAAATCTTGGGCACCTCTTGGGCACAAAATCTTTAAGAGGTCTCACCTCTTGGGCCTCCACAAAATCTTTAAGAGGTCTCACCTCTTGGGCCTCACAAAATCTTTAAGAGGTCTCACCTCTTGGGCCTCCACAAAATCTTTAAGAGGTCTCACCTCTTGGGCCTCCACAAAATCTCACCTTTAAAAATTTAAGAGGTCTCACCTCTCTTGGGCCTCTTGGGCCTCACAAAATCTTTAAGAGGTCTCACCTCTTGGGCTGCTCTTACCACACAAAAAATCTTTAAGAGGTCTCACCTCTTGGCCTCCACAAAATCTTTAAGAGGTCTCACTCTTGGGCCTCCACAAAATCTTTTAAGAGGTCTCACCTCTTGGGCCTGCACAAAATCTTTAAGAGGTCTCACCTCTTGGGCCTCCACAAAAATCTTTTAAGAGGTCTCACCTCTTGGGCCTCACAAAATCTTTAAGAGGTCTCACCTCACCTCTTGGGCCTCCACAAAATCTTTAAGAGGTCTCACCTCTTGGGCCTCCACAAAATCTTTAAGAGGTCTCACCTCTTGGGCCTCCACAAAATCTTTAAGAGGTCTCACCTCTTGGGCCTGCACAAAATCTTTAAGAGGTCTCACCTCTTGGGCCTGCACAAATCTTTAAGAGGTCTCACCTCTTGGGCTCACCACAAAATCTTTAAGAGGTCTCACCTCTTGGGCCTGCACAAAAATCTTTAAGAGGGTCTCACCTCTTGGGCCTCCACAAATCTTTAAGAGGTCTCACCTCTTGGCCTCCACAAATCTTTAAGAGGTCTCACCTCTTTAGCCTCCACACAATTTTTAACGGGTCTCACCTCTTGGGCCCTCCACATAATTTTTTAAGAGGTCTCACCTCTTGGCCTCCACAAAATGTTTAAGAGGTCTCACCTCTTGGGCCTCCACAAAATCTTTAAGAGGTCTCACCTCTTGGGCCTCCACAAAATCTTTAAGAGGTCTCACCTCTTTAGCCTCCACACAATTTTTAACGGGGTCTCACCTCTTGGGCCTCCACATAATTTTTAAGAGTCTCACCTCTTGGGCCTCCACAAAATGTTTAAGAGATCTCACCCTCTTGGCCTCCACATAATTTTTAAGAGGTCTCAGCTCTTGGGCCTCCACATAATTTTTTAAGAGGTCTCACCTCTTTAGCCTCCACACAATTTTTAAGACGTCTCACCTCTTGGGCCTCCACAAAATTTTCCATGAGCCTCTGGCCAGCCCGCGGCCTCTTCCTGCCTTATGTGGTCCTACGCATCCCTCCACATCCCCACTGCTTTACCTGCTAGACATGACACTGGGCCAGGTCGGGTCACTGATATCTCTAGCGCCAACAATTTGGGCATTTTAAGGCTTCTGCATGTGTTTGAGTTGTTTTTACATTTTAAAGAAGACATGTCTGACCACATCTCACACACACACACAATGACAATTAGGGGTGGGGTCTATTTGCTTTCCCCCTTGCCTATGCCATTTGTGGTTGTCATAGGCAACGTGATTTTAAGGGGTGCAGAATTTCATCTTCTTTTTTGTCTAGTTTGGCTTGGGGTCCATGGCAATGTAGAGGAAAGAAGGTTTCCTTGTATGGTCTCACTTTACAGAGAGGTTAGATTGTCCTTGGAGTGTATTGTTGAGAGGCTGTGATAGTGGCGTAATAGTGCGACTTGGGCGCGTTATATGCACCCAGACATGCTTCCCCTGCTGTCCCAGTTGCATTCCAGCAGTGTTGGCATCCTTTTCTGAGGTTTCAGGGTGGACTTGGTGACCTCCAAGTGGTCGAATTGAGATTTCCAAGTGGCGAGCATTTTTTTCCCATAGACTTTAATGGGATTCGATATTCGGTAGAATAGTCGAATTTCGCGGTCTATTCGAATCGAATTTCGAACTTTCGAATATTTCACTACTCGCTCATCTCTAATAATGACAATTCATCCCCAAAAATATGATTTTCTGCTGTCTAAAACTGGGGTTCATCTTATGGTCAGGTGCATCCAAAAATGGTATATTATTGTAGATTTGTGACTATAAATGATCTGATACATATTGGGGTGATTCATATTAATAAGAAATTGAGTTGCATAGCTGACAGATGCAGCAGCACTCACAGCAATGACTGCAAGCCCGCCTGTGCCTGCCTAACACACTAACACTGACTGAGTCTGATCTCTATCTCTTTTTAAAATCCATACATTTGTTGTAAATGTAGCTATTCTCTCCTCACTACAAGATTCACTAACACTAAGCTATCTGTATTCTGTTTTATCATCTCTCTCTCTGTCAGACATCCTATCTTCTATGTATATCCCCACAAAGCAACAACATTTACTTGTTGGGATTTTCTATAGTAGCTATGACATTGAGTCATGAATAACTCACATCTATAGTCCCCCATGTTTGGCTGTGCTAGAGGGAAGGCATTATACAAGGCATTATAGGAAAATCCTCTGGGCTGCCACTTGAGGGCATGTTCTCTTTCATCTTCTCTGCCTTCTGATCTGTAAAATGGTGGCTGACATTTTAAGTGATTTGTGAGAAACAAATCCCTACAGATTTGAATCTGCTGAAATCCAAACCTGTTGGCAAATTCGTAGCAAATTCAATGGGAATAAACACGGAGTTAGTGAAATTGCCAAGCGGCCAGTGCTCAGCTGTTTACAAAACTCGTATGGCAGTGAATGGGCGCAAAGATGGGGAGTTGGCATTGAGAAATTGTAGAGGATGATGAAAACGTGAGGAGCCTAAAATGTCTGTGTGGAAAACTTTACAGAGATGAAACATGGCTGAGATATGTTGTCATGGTGGTCCATAGTCACACTGCTCTATGCACAACAACACTGGAGACACATGGAGAAGTGTGCTGCTACTTCTAGTCCTTGGACAGGAAGATACATACAATGCAACGGCACACTGCCAACCAGATAAAGCACAAAATGCCATAGAGATATGAGGTATTCTAGAGCTAATGCTATGCTTGTTTAGTAAATTAGAGATTCTTGGCAAATATACTTTGTACAAAATTATCTGGGCCGTCCAGCAAATCGTCAAGGTGATCTCTGTAGGACGGGAACCTAACACTATTTCCTACCTGTTATGTGCCAACCTTGGCTTCTGTATAATCACGGGGTGTTGGTTCCACATGCATGCTGGGTCCCCTCTGCCTTTGGCCATTTATGGTGCTTCAAAGGCCTCCACTAAAACAGGGATGCAGGTACCAACATGCAGGCCGAGTCCACTGGGCTTTATAGTTACACTAATTAAAATCAGCCTATGGGGCAGACGGGGCTAGTCAGGAGTGCATGACCAAATGGAGTAGTCACACCTCCAGTACAAAAACTTACAAAGAAAAAAAGGGGAATTTCAGTCAGCACATCCCAGTGCGCAGGTGCACGTTGGCTAAATGCACAAGGAAAGGAAAATACATACAATGCAACGGCACACTGCCAACCAGATAAAGCACAAAATGCCATAGAGATATGAGGTATTCTGGAGCTAATGCTATGCTTGTTTAGTAAATTAGAGATTCTTGGCAAATATATTTTGTACAAAATTATCGGGGCCCGTCCACCAAATCGTCAAGGTGATCTCTGTAGGACGGGAACCTAACACTATTTCCTACCTGTTATGTGCTAACCTTGGCTTTTGTATAATCAGGGGGTGTTGGTTCCACATGCATGCTGGGTCCCCTCTGCCTTTTGCCATATATGGTGCTTCAGAAGCCTCCACTAATACAGGGATGCAGGTACCAACATGCAGGCCGAGTCCACTCGGCTTTATAGTTACACTAATTAAGCGCTTGATGGTTTTTGCGACTGCACTTGGGGACACTTTGAAAGTTTTGCCAATTTTTCGGACTGACTGACCTTCAGTTCTTAAAGTAATGATGGCCACTCGTTCTTCTTTACTTAGCTGCTTTTTTCTTGCCATAATACAAATTCTAACAGTCTATTCATTAGAACTATCAGCTGTGTATCCACCTGACTTCTGCCCAACACAACTCATGGTCCCAACCCCATTTATAAGGCAAGAAATCCAACTTATTAAACCTGACAAGGCACACCTATGAAGTGAAAACCATTTCAGGTGACTACCTCTTGAAGCTCATCAAGAGAATGCCAAGAGTGTGCAAAGCAGTAATCAAAGCAAAAGGTGGCTACTTTGAAGAACCTAGAATATAAGACATGTTTTCAGTTGTTTCACACTTTTTTGTTAAGTATATAATTCCACATGTGTTAATTCATAGTTTTGATGCCTTCAGTGTGAATCTACAATTTTCATAGTCATGAAAGTACAGAAAACTCTTTGAATGAGAAGGTGTGTCCAAACTTTTGTTCTGTACTGTACATTTAAGAATATTGCCTCCATGTTGCTCGCACATGTGGTCGATCAATCTTGGTACTCCCACCTTAGTTCTAAGTGAGTGTGCATGCTCGCCAAAGCGAACCTCCATCGCCCTTATTGTTTTCCCTATATAGTAAAAACCAGATGTGCAAATAATAGCATACACTACATAATTAGTTTTACAGGTAAAAAAAAGTCTTTAAAAAGGATTCACTATTGCCCAATCTTACATATGATCCCTTTAATAATTTGTTGCAAAACTGACACTGGCCACAATGATGATTACCCTCTGGTATCATGCATCTTAGCCAGTTTGGTCCCTGTTCAGACTGTCTCTCAATCCTATCCTTCACTAGCAAATCTCGCAGGTTCTTACTGCGTCTAAAGCTAACCAGTGGAAACTTATTGGCTACCTCTACCGGAGGGTAATCATCGTTGTGGCCAGTGTTGTTTTTTAGACAAATAGTCATAGAGTGATCCATTGGATGCCATATGTATAGGACTGTTCTCCCATAGAAGAAATATTTATAGGGAAGAAAAGCTTGATAAATACAGCATTGGAAGAAGCATGATACGAAGTCCTGGTTTCTCTATAGTACAGAGCCACCCAGGGCTCCATGTACTGACATAATGCCTCCTGCACAAGCCTATGGTGAGTATATAAAACTTTATGTTAAATCAGATTCCAAATTTGCTCTACACTCAATATTTTTTAATTTTTATTAAATAATTAACAAATACATAATAATTTCACAATAATCACTAATCCACAAACCCTAACTGCAAAACCAAGAGATTCCCAGGGGAGGGGGAAACTATTAACATTTTCAGAGTATGAGTAAAGGCTCCTTAATGCTGTCACAAAGGAAGCGTTCCTTCCCAACAATCACCTGCTCATCAGTGAAGGAGACCACTGTATTTACATGCAGTGATCTCCTCAGTATGGGGAGAAGTGATCGCTTAATGCTGTCGTTCGTCCTTATACTGAATCATTGAATGCCACAGTACAATGATTTTGCCACGTTCTGTCACGTGTTCAGCAGTATGTGCAGCCCTGCGCTTAACCCCACCTCTTACCCTGCCTACTTACACGGCCCGTCCTCGGCAACGGCATACAACTAGAGATGAGCGAGCATACTTGTCCGAGCTTGATAATCGTTCCAGTATTAGGGTATTCGTAAGTGCTCGTTACTCGGACGAGTATCTCGCTATGCTCGAGGAAATGGCATCTCCCGCCTTTTGAATTTTTGGCGGCTATAAACTCAGCCAATCACAAGCCAGGAGACTCTGCGGTACACCCAGCATCACGTGGGGCCCTTACATGTCGATAGCAGGGGTTGGCTGGCCTGATCAGGTGACCCTGGAATATACTAGTGACTGCCCGCGGTGCTTGGCTCAGTCACTACCTGGATGCCGTTAGGGACAGATCTGCAGTGTGATACAGGGAGAGTGTTAGGGTGTTCTGCTAGATTTGTGTTAGGCAGGAGTGATTCTAAAAGAACCCATCAGGCCCTTTTAGGGGCTACAATACCCTTTTTTTTATCTGCTTGTGGCTGGGCTTGCTGGCACTAGTAGTGCAGCTACCGCCATATTTGCAGCATTTTGCAGGGAGACTGGAAAAAGTTTATTTTTTGGCTCTCAGTGACACACATCCATTTCAAACAGCTAAGTGGGACCATTTTTTTGTGTTTCATTGAAATAGGCACAGTCTGCAGAAGATTTTTTTCTGTCTAACTGATAGATAGTGGAAGTCACAGTACAAAATCCTTTTGTTTGCTCTCAGTGATACAAATCCATTTCATACAGCTGTGTGGAACCATTCTGTGTGTCGCAGTTCAGCTGGCCAGTCACCACAAACCACAATCCGTATTTTCTGTCCAGGTGACCCATACTGTACGTCACGTAATAAAATACGGTCTTTTGCTCTCACTGATACAGCTACATTAGAAAAATCTCTGTGCGACATTTGTCTGGGTTGCACTTAAGCAGACCAAGTCTACCTAATCTAATAGTTTCAGTGTAATTGCTCCATACTGCACGGTATGTCATAAAATACGTATTTTTGCTCTAACTTATCCACATATATATTGACTTGTTCAGATTGAACAAGTTTGTGGGTTTCAGTACAGCAGGCCCATTTTTTTTTGGTATATATAATACAATTATATACAGAAAATGTTGAACCCCAGGGCTAAGGGTCGAGGACAAGGACGTGGGCGTGGGCATTCAATTACTGCAGGGGGCAGAGGCCGTGGTCCTGGGCAGGGTGAGACAGTACCTGCTGATGAGGGAGCAGGGGAACGCCGCAGAGCTACACTCCCTAGCTTCATGTCTGAACTTACAGGGACACGTGGTAGAGCACTGTTGAAACCACAACAGTGCGAACAGGTGATGTCGTGGATTGTGGACAATGCTTCAAGTAATTTGTCCACCAGTCAGTCTTCCACGCAGTCCACCCATGTTACCCAAGGGAGCACTCCTCTGGCTCCTCCACATCAACCTCCTTCCCCCCAGTCTGCCCCCTCCCAGGAAAATTTGGAATGCGATCCGGCATACTCTGAGGAACTGTTTTCTGGACCCTTCCCAGAGTCACAAACCACTTCTCAGGTTGCTGCTGACCTCTTTCCCGATGCCCAAGTTTTCCAACTGTCGCAGTCTGTGGGTGATGACATTGTTGAATTAGTGGAAGAAGTGTGTAAAGAGGTGTCGGACGATGATGAGACACGGTTGTCAGACAGTGGTGAAGTTGTTGTCAGGGCAGGAAGTCCGAGGGGGGAGCAAACTGAGGAATCGGAGGATGACGAGGTGACTGACCCAAGCTGGGTTGATAAGCCAAGTGAAGACAGTGCTTCTGAGGCAGAGGCGAGTGCTGCACCAGAACAGGTTGGAAGAGGCAGTGGTGTGGCAAGAGGTAGAAGCAGGGCCAGTGCTGGTGCATCAGCAGCAACTGTTTCACGTAGTGAAGCTCCCGTGGCGAGGCCTAGATGTTCGCAAGTCTGGAGGTTCTTTAAAGAAATTGGAGGATGACCGACGGACTGTGGTGTGCTACCTGTGCCACACCAGGATCAGCAGGGGTGCCACCACTACTAGCCTAACCACCACCAGCATGCGCAGGCATATGAGTGCTAAACACCCCACTCAATGGAACCAAGGCCGTGCACCTCCTGCGGGTCACACCACTGCTCCTTCCCCTGTGTCACTCGCTACCTCTGCTAGTCAACCCCCTGCCCAGGACCCCGGCACGAGCACCTCCCGCCGGAAAACCACACCTACGCCTCCACGATCCTCCACAGCATCCACCAATGTGTCCCTGCGCAGCGTTCAGCTGTCTTTACAGCAGACGCTGGAGTGCAAGAGGAAATACACTTCCACCCACCCACATGCCCAAGCCCTCAACGTCCACATCTCCAAATTGCTGAGCCTGGAAATGCTGCCCTATAGGCTGGTAGAGACCGAGGCCTTTCGCAACCTCATGGCGGTGGCTGCCCCTCGGTATTCGGTCCCCAGCCGCCACTATTTTTCCCGATGTGCCGTCCCAGCCCTACACCAGCACATGTCACAGAACATCATCATGCCTGGCCCACGTATTCAATCTCATAGTTCAGCGGTTCCTCAAGACATACCCCAATCTGTCTGATTTGCTCACCAAGGTGCGCTGCATCTGTGCGCATTTCCGCAAGTCGACCACAGATGCTGCCACTCTCAGGGCAGCGCAGCGCCGCCTACAACTGCCCGCTCACCGACTGTTGTGCGACGTGCCCACACGATGGAATTCGACATTAAACATGTTATCCAGAGTTCACCAGCAGCGCAGAGCGATTGTAGACTGCCAGATGTCAACTTCCACCAGAACTGGTAGTCAGGTCAGTCAGCTTCCTCAAGTCTACAATGAGGAGTGGACGTGGATGTCTGATATCTGCCAGGTGTTGAGCAACTTTGAGGAGTCAACACAGATGGTCAGCGGCGATGCCGCCATTATCAGCCTCACCGCTGCTTTGCCTGTTGAAAAACTCACTGCTCAGCATGAAGTCAGAAGCTTTGCGCTTGTCACAGGAGATGGGGGAAGAAGATACGTCGCTTGATAGCCAGAGCACCCTACGGTCTGTTTCTCAGCGCGTATCGGAGGAGGGGGATGAGGAGGAAGAGGAGGAGAATGTTGGCGAGACAGAAGAGGGTACCAATGCTCAGTCCTTCTTAACTCTTGAGTGTGTATGGGCTGAAGAGGAGGAGGAGGAGGAGGAAATGGAGAGTCAGGCCAGTGAGGCGAGGGAATTCTTGCGTGTTGGGACTCTGGTGCACATGGCAGACTTCATGTTAGGCTGCCTATCCCGTGACCCTCGCGTTAGAAGAATTTTTTCAAACACTGATTACTGGGTGTTCACTCTCCTGGACCCACGGTACAAGCAGAACCTTTCCACTCTCATCCCTGTAGAGGAAAGGAGTATGAGAGTGAATCAATATCAACAGGCCCTGGTGCACAAGCTGAAACAATCCTTCCCATCTGACACTGCTAGCGGCAGAGGGCGTGCTTCTGTGGGCCAAGTAGCGGGGGAGAGTAGGCGAGCAGGCAGCATGTCCAGCACTGGCAGGGGAACGCTCTCCAAGGCCTTTGCCAGTTTTATGTCACCCCAGCAAGACACTGTCACCTGTCCCCAGTCTAGGCAGAGTAGGGGGGAGCTTTACAGAAAGATGGTGAGGGAGTACCTAGCTGACCATACCATCGTCCGGACCGATCACTCTGCTCCATACAACTACTGGGTTTCAAAGCTGGACAGGTGGCCTGAACTGGCGCTGTACGCCTTGGAGGTGCTGGCCTGCCCTGCCGCTAGCGTGTTGTCAGAGTGGGTATTCAGTGCAGCTGGTGGCGTCATCACCGATAAGCGTACACACCTGTCAACTGACAGCGCTGACAGGCTGACGCTTATTAAAATGAACAAAGCCTGGATTTCACCGGAATTCAAATCTCCTCTGGGGGAAAGCAGCTAAAGATTAACATTACTTATGTATCCGATTCCTCTTCTCTACTCCTCCTACTCCTCCTCCTCCTTGTCGTCTTTGCCTAACGCTGACCCAAAACGCAATTTTTTAGAGGGCCAACTGGCACTCTTTTACGACAATTTTTCCGGAGGGCCCCCTACAGGCCCTCTCTCCAAACAATTTTTCCCGGAGGGCCACCTACAGGCCCTCTCTCCAAACAATTTTTCCGCAGTGTCAACTACAGACACTGTAAAACAATGTTTCAGGAGCGTCAAACAGACAGTCCAAAACAATTTTTCAGGAGGCGCAATTTATTGCTGAGGGTCGACTTTATGTACTAGGAAAAGAAAAAAAATTTTGGAGGCTCAACAAAAGCCATTTCACTGCATTCTCAGTCGGACAAAGTCATTGGTGGTGTAACCGCCATGCTGCGTTAGGCTAAATTTTTGGGTGGCTCACCTACTACCTCATCTAACTTGGTCACTTGTTGGTGTCACCGCCATGCTGTGTCAGGCTTATGCCTGCATCGTGTGGCTGGGGATAGGAGAGCAGTGCCAGCATGGGCATGGGTGATGGACCTTCGTTACACCTAGTTGGGTGCTTCCCTAACATGTGATGGGCATGTGCCTCACCTTTCTTGGTCTGGGTGAGCACAATTGCCATGAGGGTAACCACCAGGCTGTTGCAGGAGAATTTGGGGTAATGGTGGCATTAGGCAGCCTCAGAGGCATCCATGCATGCTGCCCCTGCTGTTTCCTGTCCATTTCCGTGGTGTTTCCATCATTTTCTGATGTTTCCAGGTTTTCACCCAGCCTTCCCTAGGCAGAGCCTTGGTCCCCTGCAAAAAATGCTCAAGTCTCCCATTGACTTCAATGGGGTTCGTTACTCGAAACGAGCACCCAAGCATCCGGAAAAGTTCATCTCGAATAACGAGCACCTGAGCATTTTAGGCTACTTTCACACTAGCGTTTTTAAATTCCGGTATTGAGTTCCGTCATAGGGGCTCAATACCGGAAAAAAACGCTTCAGTTTTGTCCCCATTCATTGTCAATGGGGACAAAACTGAACTGAAGACAATGGAATGCTCCTGAAAGCATTCCGTTCCGTCTTCAGACCGGAGAACAAACCGCAGCATGCTGCGGTTTGCTCTCCGGTCCAGGCATCCGCACCAAGACGGATCCGGAATGACCCCCAATGCAAGTCAATGGGGACGGATCCGTTTGGTGTGGACACACCAGTAATCCGGATCTGTCCTCCATTGACTTGCAATGGGGGGTCATTCCGTATCCGGCTACAGAGATAGATACAGACAGACAGACAGACAGACATACATACACACATACATACTCACATACTCCAGGGACGCCGGCAGCATGTCTTCACGCGCCTCCTGCGTGCAGCTATGACATTTCCCCACTGCGCCCAGCAGAGGGCGCTGTGGGGAATCGTCATCACTGCGCGCAGGAGGCGCGTGAAGACGTTCTGCCGGCGTCCCTGGCTGGAGTATGTAAGTATGTATGTATGTATGTATGTGTGTGTATGTATGTATGTTTGTCTGTGTCTTGTTCCAATGTGTGTGTCAACATGTGTGGGGCCGGAGCGCTGCTCCAGCTCCACACATGTATCAGCGGCAGTACGGTTCCGTCGGCACCCTTTAGGTGCCGGATCCGTGCTGCCGCTAGTGTGAAAGTAGCCTTAGTGCTCGCTCATCTCTACATACAACTAATCGACGGTCCCTAGCCTAGGTACCTGCTAGGACGTAAATGGAAGGGGAACACCAGTTGAACACAATAAACAAAGACAGAACACACAGAATATCGGAAAGTCACCATGCCAAAGTCGTACCAGGAAGTCACATCAAAACCAGGGGAGCAAGCAGGAACAAGGTCAAATACACGAGTCGAAGTCAAAACCAACAGGTAGCGAAGTACAAAAGGATGAGGCGAAGACATAGTCAAAAACACAAGCAGTAGTCAAATACAATAGTCTCTGAAGATCACCAAACACTAGCACTGGAGGTAAGACCAATCACAGGACACCTGTGGCCAGCAGGCTCCCTGTTTAAAGAGGACCTTTCACCACTCCTGACATGCCTGTTTTAATCGCTCCATGCATTCCCCACGTACTAACAATTCTGGAACATCTATTCTTATGGCTCTATGTTGTGCCATTCCTTTATTATTTGCACTAGAAGTTACGAATGAATTGCTATTTCTCTTTGGGAAGGTAACAAGTTGGGGGTGTGTCCCTGCATAGACTGACTCTATCCAATCAGTGCTGTCATGTTCAGACTGTGCAGATACACACCCCCAACTTGTTACCTCCCCTCTGTTCCCTTACTGAAGACAAATAGCAATTCATTCATAACTTCTAGTGCAAATAATAAAGGAATGGCACAATATACAGACATAAGAATAGATGTTCCAGACTTGTTATTACATGGGGAATGCATGAAGCTATTAAAACAGGCCTGTCAGGATTGGTGAAAGATCCTCTTTAAATAGGCCCAGCAGATGGGTCATGTGACGTGGTCAGCGTCACATGACCCAAATCAGAAACCTCAATACACCTTAGCGTTCACTCATGGGCGTCGGCGCTCAGCTCCCTGCTGCTTGTTGTCCAGGGGGAGGATGCCGACCACGCTTGTGAATCGTGCGTCGCTGGGTCCTCCCCTCCCCTGGGTTGCTAGGGATACAAGAATGACTGCTGAGTTCCTGTTCAGAGATGAACACAGAAGACCGGCGACGCAGCAAGGACGGGGCACGTCGCCGGCTCACTGTGACAGCTGTGTACACGATCTGCTGCCGACAAACAATGATCTAGGTCAGGGATGGTCAACCTGCTGCCTCCAGCTGTTGTAAAACTACAACTCCCATAATGCTCAGCTGTAGACTGATAAGGATGACTTATCAGACTGTAGGATTTCCGGGCATGCTGGGAGTTATAGTTTTGCAACAGCTGGAGACCCGCAGGTTAGGCATCCCTGATTTAGGTGACTGCACAAACAATCATATTACCTAATGAGAGAGCATTTGACTCGATCATCAGGTAATAAGCGGCACATTTACACCGGCAGATCATCGCTAACAAGCGTTCCTATGAACACTTGTTAGCAATTATCTGACCAATGTTTGACGAGTATAAACGGTCCTTAAGGAATAATCATGAAAAGTACAATACAGATTATTAGCTGATTAGCAAATTGGTTTATTTTGATTCAGGGGCTGGCTGGCAAATTTTAGCCTGGGGGGCAAGCACACAGCACTGGCCCATGTGTATCGGCCCACCTTAACCGGTTTAACTCCACCTACCATATAAAGGCGGTATAGGTAACTGGGCTTCAAATCATTAAAAGGCGACAACTGGTTGTGTTTTCACATTGGGATCGCACGCACATGTGCAGTCCCATATACAGAACATTACTGAGTCTATAGCAACAACCTGATCATTACAGGGGCACGATTTACCAGCTCCTGAGCTGAAGAGACTCCATAATGGGATCTGATCAGGAAGCTGCTTCTCTACCGGACAAAAATGTTTTGCGTGCAGGACTTTTCTGTCCGGTCTTTTTGACAGAATCTGTGACAGTGGCCTGAGGTGAATGAATGGTATTAGACTGAAGTATAGCATTAGATGCACGTATAACACACAAATACACGGCAAGAACCAAGATCACTACATACATACAGCACCAGAACCAAACCTATAAGTCAAACACAGCACCAGAACCAAGTTCACTACATATATATATATATATATATATATATATATATCACCAGAACCAAACCCATTCAGTCAAATACTGTACCAGAACCAAGTTCACTACATATATATATATATATATATATATATATATATATATATATATCACCAGAACCAAACCCATCAGTCAAATACTGTACCAGAACCAAGTTCACTACATATATATATATATATATATATATATATATATATATCACCAGAACCAAACCCATAAGTCAAATACAGTACCAGAACCAAGTTCACTACATAAATACAGTACCAGATTTTAAAAGTTCAGCACAGATACCATCTGAGTAGTCAGGTCAGCCCTCACCATATGAAACTACAGCTCCCAGCAAGGCCTGAACAGCAGTAAAGGGATGCTGGGAGTTGTTGTTTCACAAAACAGCATGCTACCACCTATCATCAGCTGTAGATCATCCAGGTGACTCCAGCTCTCATCATACACAGTCAGTAGCAGAATAATCACTTCCATTCAGTGACTTACAGATGACGTCTCCTCCTGAGGTCTTCTCCATCTGGTTCAGACCACCATGATGGCATCTCCCGGCCACAATTCAGCTCTGCAGATTTTGCAGAGAAGATGTCTTCAGCTTCTCTCTTTACCAACACATTGGCATTCTGCAGACTGACACAGACTCATCTCAGTGCTACATGCTGTGCTCTGAATATAACAGCAGCATTAGCTCTGTGCCCTCTGTATATAGTGCCACATACTCTGTGCCCTCTGTATTCAGTGCCATATGCTCTGTGCCCTCTGTACATAGTGCCACATACTCTGCGTCCTCTGTATATAGTGCCACATACTCTTTGCCCTCTGTATGCAGTGCCATATGCTCTGTGCCCTCTGTACATACTGCCACATACTCTGTGCCCTCTGTATAGAGTGCCACATACTCTGTGCCCTCTGTACATAGTGCCATATACTCTGTGCCCTCTGTATACAGTGCCATATGCCCTGTGCCCTCTGCACATAGTGCCACATACTCTGTGTCCTCTGTATATAGTGCCACATTCTCTTTGCCCTCTGTATATAGTGCCACATGCTCTGTGCCCTCTGTATACTGCCATATACTCTGTGCCCTCTGTATACTGCCATATGCTCTGTGCCCTCTGTATACTGCCATATGCTCTGTGCCCTCTATATAAAGTGCCATATGCTCTGTGCCCTCTGTACAGTGCCAACATGCTCTGTGCCTTCTGTATATAGTGCCTAATGCTCTGTGCCCTCTGTTAAATGTGCCCCCTTTACGTATAAGGATTCTTCTATGGGCCCCTTTTATGTACAATGCTTCTTCTATGTGCCCCTTTTATGTATAATGCCTCTTCTATGTGCCCCTTTATGTATAATGCTTCTTCTATGTGCCCCTTTATGTATAATGCTTCTTCTATGTGCCCCTTTTATGTATAGTGCTTCTTCTATGTGCCCTTTTATGTATAATGCTTCTTCTATGTGCCCCTTTATGTATAATGCTTCTTTTATGTGCCCCTTTTATGTATAGTGCTTCTTCTATGTGCCCCTTTTATGTATAATGCTTCTTCTATCTGCCCCTTTTATGTATAGTGCCTCTTCTATGTGCCCCTTTTATGTATAGTGCCTCTTCTATGTGCCCCCTTTACGTATAGTGCCTCTTCTATGTGCCCCTTTTATGTATATTGCCTCTACCATGATGGCATCTCCCGGCCACAATTCAGCTCTGCAGATTTTGCAGAGAAGATGTCTTCAGCTTCTCTCTTTACCAACACATTGGCATCCTGCAGACTGACACAGACTCATCTCAGTGCTACATGCTGTGCTCTGAATATAACAGCAGCATTAGCTCTGTGCCCTCTGTATATAGTGCCACATACTCTGTGCCCTCTGTATACAGTGCCATATGCTCTGTGCCCTCTGTACATAGTGCCACATACTCTGTGCCCTCTGTATGCAGTGCCATATGCTCTGTGCCCTCTGTACATACTGCCACATACTCTGTGCCCTCTGTATAGAGTGCCACATACTCTGTGCCCTCTGTACATAGTGCCATATACTCTGTGCCCTCTGTATACAGTGCCATATGCCCTGTGCCCTCTGCACATAGTGCCACATACTCTGTGTCCTCTGTATATAGTGCCACATACTCTTTGCCCTCTGTATATAGTGCCACATGCTCTGTGCCCTCTGTATACTGCCATATACTCTGTGCCCTCTGTATACTGCCATATGCTCTGTGCCCTCTGTATACTGCCATATGCTCTGTGCCCTCTATATAAAGTGCCATATGCTCTGTGCCCTCTGTACAGTGCCAACACGCTCTGTGCCTTCTGTATATAGTACCCAATGCTCTGTGCCCTCTGTTAAATGTTCCCCCTTTACGTATAAGGCTTCTTCTATGGGCCCCTTTTATGTATAATGCTTCTTCTATGTGCCCCTTTTATGTATAGCGCCTCTTCTATGTGCCCCTTTTATGTATAGTGCTTCTTCTATGTGCCCCTTTATGTATAATGCTTCTTCTATGTGCCCCTTTATGTATAATGCTTCTTCTATGTGCCCCTTTTATGTATAATGCTTGTTCTATGTGCCCCTTTTATGTATAATGCTTCTATGTGCCCTTTTTATGTATAATGCTTCTTCTATCTGCCCCTTTATGTATAGTGCTTCTTCTATGTGCCCCTTTTATGTATAGCGCCTCTTCTATGTGCCCCTTTTAGGTATAGTGCTTCTTCTATGTGCCCCTTTATGTATAATGCTTCTTTCTATGTGCCCCTTTTATGTATAATGCTTCTTCTATGTGCCCCTTTTATGTATAGTCCTTCTTCTATGTGCCCCTTTTATGTATAGTGCTTCTTCTATGTGCCCCTTTTAAGTATAATGCTTCTTCTATGTGCCCTTTTTATGTATAATGCTTCTTTTATGTGCCCCTTTTATGTATAGTGCTTCTTCTATGTGCCCCTTTTATGTATAATGCTTCTTCTATGTGCCCCTTTTATGTATAATGCTTCTTCTATCTGCCCCTTTTATGTATAGTGCTTCTTCTATGTGCCCCCTTTACGTATAGTGCCTCTTCTATGTGCCCCTCTTATGTATATTGCCTCTTCTATGTGCCCCTTTTATGTTTAATGCTTCTATGTAACCCTTTTATGTATAATGCTTCTATGTGCCCCTTTTATGTATAGTGCTTCTTCTATGTGCCCTCTTTATGTATAGTGCATCTTCTATGTGCCCCCTGAATACAGTGTACACACACTGTATTATAATACTCTGCAGAAGCTAGAAAACAAAACTGGTTACATGTTCCTGAGGGTCAAATGACAAGAGGTATAATAGATGCAGTGTGTACAGATATATAGTATATACAGCAGTGCACTGATATGTGCGGTACGAGTTACACCTTGTATTTCACATATCAGTACACTGCTGTATATACTATATATCTGTACACACTGCGTCTATTATACCTCATACATCACGTATCAGTACACCGGCTGTGTATACTATATATCTGTATCCACTGCATTTATTATACTTTTATAATACATGCAGTATATACAGATATATAGTATATACAGCAGTGTACTGATATGTGAGGTATGAGGTATAATAGATGCAGTGTGTACAGATATATAGTATATACAGCAGTGTACTCATATGTGAGGTACGAGGTATAATAGACGCAATGTGTACAGATATATAGTATATACAGCAGTGTAATGATATGTGAGGTACAAAGTATAATAGATGCAGTATACACAGATATATAGTATATTCAGCAGTGTACTGATATGTGAGGTATGAGGTATAATAGATGCAGTATGTATAGATATATAGTATATACAGCAGTGTACTTACAGTATATGCGAGGTACGAGGTATAAATTACACCTCATATCTCACATGTGTACACTGCTTGTATACTATATACCTGTATACACGGCATGTATTATACATCGTACCTAACATATCAATACAGTGCTGTAAATACTATATATCTATACACACTGAATCTATTATACCTTGTAACTGATATATCAGTACACTGATGTATATACCATATATCTATATATACTGCATCTTTTATATCTCGTTAAAGATGCAGTGGGTACAGATATTATGAGCACTTTGTGAGGTATTGGGGGTTGTAATTAAGGATATGGTCAGTTTTTGGGTTAGGATTAGTATTACAGTTCGTATATTAGGGCTAATATTGGGGTTAGGTGTAGTACTAGCAGTATTAGAGTTAGGAGTTAGTATTGGGGTTATGTATTCTCCTTTGACATGTATTTAGCCATAGCAACCAGCACCTGCACTCTGGGATGTGCTGACTGAAATTTCTCTTTTTTTTTCCTTTGTAAGTATTGAGGTTAGGCCTAGCATTAGCATAAGACTACATTCAGACGACCGAAAGTGTTTTGCAATAAAATGAATGGGTCCGCAACTGTTCTGCTAAATTGCAGAACGGATGCAGACCCAGAAAAACAGTTGTCTGTATGCACCCTTAGGGCTTATTAGGATTAGGGTCAGTATTAGAATTAGGGGCCAGTATTGGGGTTAGAGTCAGCATTAGGGTACATTCACACGACCGTATTTCCATGAGGACAGCACACAGCAAAAAAGATTCGCGGACAATAATCTTATACTATTAGGATTATAATCCTAACACTAGCTCTGGCCATATGTGGTCCGCAAAATGCGCAACGCACATGGCCAGTATCTGTGTTTTGCGGATCCACAATTTGCAGACCACAAAACACATACGGTCATGTGAATGTAGCCTTGGGGTTAGGTGTCAGTATTAGGATTAGGGGTTAATATGGCATAGTATTAGAGTTAGGGACAGTATTAGGGGTCAGTAATAGTGTAGGGGTCAGGGACCAGTAGTAGGGTAGGGGCCAGTATTAGGGGTCAGTACTAGTGTAGGGGTCAGGGGCCAGTACTAGGGTAGGGGTCAGTGGCCAGTATTAGAGGTCAGACAGGGCCAGTTTTAGGGGTCAGGGGCCACTAGCAGGGTTAGGGCGTCATGTGGATAGAATGGGGGAGGGTACTTGCAGTTCACTCACCTGTCCTGGCGCGGTCCCACGATACAGACCCGGCCTCTTCTGATGGTTCTGCTCTTCCAGATCGTCGCAGGAGGCGCGATGACGACATCGCGCCGCCTACGTCACATCAGTGCGCCGGCCGGGAATAGTGGAGCAGGAAACCAGTGTTTCCCTTGTCCCGCCAGCGCTGCTGCAGGCTTAATTGTATCTGCGTCCAGCGGAGGCAGATACAATTGAGTAGAGGGGCTGCAGCGGCCCTGGATCTACTGGCCCAGGGAGAAAGTGCCCTCCTGCCCCCCGGCCCAGCCCGCCCCTGTTTTGATTTTTGCCAAAAGTGGCATTGCTAATTGTCTGTCAATATGTCTAAAGTTTTGCACTTAACAAATATTTTGTTTCATTTTTTTTTCCCATCCACATTGATAAATTTAACACAATATCAGAAATGGTGCATTCAAATCAGCAGAAGGAAGATGTTTTGGGCCTACAACATTTTTTAACTTAGATTTTTTATTTCCTCATGCTATCTTTTCTATAACAAATGTGTTTACCAAGAATGTCTTTGTATGCCACTTGGGTGTATGATTGACTCATTTGTGTCTTGGTTACATTACTTCTACTCCATCTTAATGGAACAGAGTGGAACAAAGTAATTATGTTTTCAAGGAACTAGAAAAACCCCAAGTGTTCATATATTCTTTCATGTAAGTCATTACAAAGCCTCTGTGTCTGTGTGTACAAAGTGTCTGAGGTACTTGCGTCTCCATAACACTAAAATAATAGATTGAAAGTATTGCAGTATCATTTAGCTGTCATCTCTGCCGACTGACAGATCTAACATAAATTTCTTAAGTGTTACAGTGAAGTCATGAATTGGTTGAGCAAACAACATACAGATAAACAATATTTTGCAGGCACCTTTTAGAAAAATGGGATGGAAGACTTAATCATATCCCATTCAATGTAATAGTCTCTTAGGTAGCTAACACCAAGAGGTCAACAGACACCTGTAATTAAAATCTCAGCAAATTGAAGAAATACCTGATTACGTTAGAGGATAATTACAAGCCAGAATTACTAAAGACATCATCATAATTAAAAAGAAAAAAAAAACACTTGCATGAATACTATGGCTAGTGTTGAGTAAATCAAAGCATCTGAGGTGGAAGTTGGTCTGAAATTTAGGAACAAATTGACCACAAATTCAAAGTTTCTCATGCTTCGTGGTAACATATTATTTTATTTTATTTTTTTCTAAAATGGTTGCTGCACATGTTATAAAATGAAAGTACAGTGCCTTGCGAAAGTATTCGGCCCCCTGGAACTTTTCAACCTTTTGCCACATTTCAGGTTTCAAACAAAAAGATATAACATTTTAAATTTTTGGTGAAGAATCAACAACAAGTGGGTCGCAATTGTGAAGTGGAACGAAATTTATTGAATCATTTAAACTTTTTTTGTAATAATAAAACTGAAAACTTGGGTGTGCAAAATTATTCTGCCCATTTACTTTCAGTTCAGAAAACTCACTCCAGAAGTTCATTGAGGATCTCTGAATGAAGACTGATCTCTGCAAAAGACCTGAGACTAGGACGGAGATTTATCTTCCAACAAGACAATGATCCCAAACATAAAGCAAAATCTACAATGGAATGGTTCAAAAATAAACATATCCAGGTCTTAGAATGACCAAGTCAAAGTCCAGACCTTAATCCAATTGAGAATATGTGGAAAGAGCTGAAAACTGCTATTCACAAACGCTCTCCATCCAACCTCAAAGGGCTCGAGCTGTTTTGCAAGGAAGAATGGGCAAGAATTTCAGTCTCTAGATGTGAAAAACTGATACAGACATACCCCAAGCGACTTGCAGCTGTAATCGCAGCCAAAGGTGGCGCAACAAAGTATTAATGCAAGGGGGGCGAATAATTTTGCACAGGTGCATCCGCCTGTCCACAGCCAATGTGGACAAGCTCACATTCCTTAAAGGGGTTCTCCAGGAATTAAGAAAATGAAAATACTTGAATATTACTTCATAATAAATATATGCCCTATCATCCTCTCCGCTCTACTGGTCAGGGATTATGATCCTGAATACAGATAAGATATTTAGCTGAATCACAGTAGGAATTGAGTTCAGGAGCAGATGTGACTAATGAGCAGCAGCTCTTGTATGCAGTCTCCATCACCACAGTCTGTCCTGTCTGTCCTCTCTGTACTTCATGTCTCCTCTTGAAGTCCATTTCTACAGAGATTCATCTGAAGATCTTATCATCTGTATTCAGGATCATAATCCCTGACAAGTAGGAGAGGAAGATGAGGCAGCTCCTTACCTCAATGCTGTGAAGTAACTTGTCCTCCTGTGTGATTAGGACAGGTTTTGTGTGTACTAATAGGACAGTGGGCATTTTGTTTTTTGCTAATGATTGCTCCCTAGACAAAACAGCCATTATAACTAATGAAAGCTATTTGGGAATATATTTATAATAAAGTAATATTTACGTATTTTCATTTCCTTAATTCCCGGAGAACCCCTTTATAATGAACAAGGCATGGATCCCACAGGACTTGTCCATACCTTGGCCAGAGTACATAGTTAATACGGTTGAAAAAAGACATAAGCCCATCCAGTTCAACCAAGAGAGGGATACCAGCCGCAACCAGCCATTGTTATACTCCAGCACAGTTTGTGCGTTCTCTTTGTTGTTTCCCAATGTTAAAACACCCCTTTGGCATCCGTCTTACTGTAGCAGGAGAAAAATTATTCTAATATATAGTCCTCGGATAGGGGACATGAGATTTATAACTGAGACTAAATTTTTTAAACAGGAAAATACATAAATTGCAGCCGCACACCGCTACCAGATAAAGCACAAAATGCCACAGTGATAGAATATTCCAAAGCTCATGCTATGCTTGTTTAATAAATTAGAGACTCTTGGCAAATACATTTTGTACATTTTGTGTTAGGTTCCCATTCTGCAGAGACCACCTTGACGATTGTGGTGAATGGGCTCAGATAATTTTGTACAAAATGTATTTGCCAAGAGTCTCTAATTTATTAAACAAGCACAGCATGAGCTTTGGAATATTCTATCACTGTGGCATTTTGTGCTTTATCTGGTAGCGGTGTGCGGCTGCAATTTATGTATTTTCCTTTGACATGTATTTAGCCATAGCAACCAGCACCTGCACTCTGGGATGTGCTGACTGAAATTTCCTTTTTTTCTTTGCAAATTTTTTAAACAGTTTCAATCCATGACATTTAAGCACCAAACTGTCATGCCGTGGCCCTGACAAAGAATTAAAAAAAAAAAAAGAACAGAAACAGTGATGGTTTCCTCCTCCGCCTCTTCCACCAACACCTCCATTTCCACCTCAACTCAGATCTCCACCAGTAGAAAAATATATGATATATGGCTCAAACCCCCAAAAATGTCTAAAGGTCACAAACTGAATTGACAGACACATTGAAAAAAATAAAGAAAGAGTGTCGGTTTCTTCCTCCACCTCTTCTGCCTCTTCCACCTACACAGCCAATTTCACAGCCTTCTCCACCTCCTACTCCCCTTTGACCTCTGCCTACTGGTTCAAGATTATTATGTTTTATTTTTGTGCATTTTATGTTATTCTAAGTCATTTCCCTATCTACATTTATTTGCAGGGCAATTGTACTTCTCTTAGGCCCACTTTGGAGCCTTTTGCAGCCCTCTAGCCATTTCTATGACTTCCGTGCCATTTTAGTGTCCCAAAGTTCGGGTCCCTATTGACATCAATGGGGTTCATTGTTCAGGGTCAAGTTTGTAACCCGAATCAAAATTTGAAATGAAGTTCGGCTAAACCCCTCAAACCCGGACATCCAGCAGTCCGCTCATCCCTATATACCACCCAAAGAATTTTAAACACTTTGACCCAAAATGTATTTCATGGAATTTTTCACACGGCTGTGAAAATGAAAAAAATTACATTTCTTTTTTTACAAGAAAATGGTGCTTTAGGCCCACATTTTTTTTTTCTCAAGGGATAACAGGAGAATATCACCCAATATCATACATAACTTTCTGCAGGTTGAAACAATTTTGGCAATACAAATTTATATAGTTTTCATGCTTTACTACTTTTACATAATAAAATCACTTTTTATTAAAAATCTGTTATATTTTGCATCGCCATTTACTAACATCATAATATGGGTCTAAGGGCTTGCCTTTTGCAGTACAGACTATACTTTTTTATCGGTACCATTTTGGGGTACATAAGATTTGTTGATGACTTGATATAATGTTTTTTTGGGTGGTGAGGTGACAAAAAAAGGTGTTTTCGCATATTTTTATATGTGATATTTGTATATTTGTATATTTGTATATTGTATATATGAGTCAGTCATTACGAATGCGGCAATGCTAAATATGTGTAGTGTATGTACAGTATCTCACAAAAGTGAGTACACCCCTCACATTTTTGTAAATAATTTATTATATCTTTTCATGGAACAACACTGAAAATATGACACTTTGATACAATGTAAAGTAGTCAGGGCACAGCTTGTGTAACAGTGTAAATTCGGTGTACCCTCAAAATAACTCAACACACAGCCATTAATGTCTAAACCACTGGCAACAAAAGTGAGTACACCCCTAAGTGAAAAGGGCCAAATTGTGCCCAAAGTGTCAATATTTAGTGCGGCCACCATTATTTTCCAACACTGCCTTAACTCTCTTGGCATGGTGTTCACTAGAGCTTCACAGATTGTCACTGGAATCCTCTTCCACTCCTCCATGACAACATAACGGAGCTGGTGGATGTTAGAGACCTTGCGCTCCTCCGCCTTCTGTTTCAGGATGCCTCACAGACGCTCAATATGGTTTAGGTCTGGAGACATACTTGGCCAGTTCAGCATCTTTACTCTTACTCTCTTTAACAGGGCAGTAGTGGTTTTGGAGGCATGTTTGGGGTTGTTTGGGGTCCTGTGCTACTAATGTTCAGAGACAGATAAATGACACAAAGACATTGTACGTAAATGAGTCAGAACCAGGAGAACAATGCAGGTCAAAAACACAAGCTGTCCAAATCAGCACAGGAGCATGAACAAGGAACCTAACTAGTGAGCACAAACAAAACTGTCACTGGCACTGGTGTATGGCCATGAAGGGGTGTAAATAGAGCACTGAGCCCCTGGATCAGCACCTGATAGGCGTTCCAATAGACAGAAACACTAGCACACGGGAACAGAGCAGCAGAACAATCAACTCACTGCTAATCTCTTCCAGCACACGGAGAGAAAGGATGCTGTCGTGTCACCAGAGGGCATTGCTCAGCAGTTCGTCTCTCTTGGCGCAGCCATGCGCAGGCTGACGATTGCACCACTAGAGCTCAGACAGGTAACTTTATGACAATATGTATGTCTATTTTTTAATTTTTTTTTTCTATTTTTAAACATTTCGAAATTACTTAATTGTGGAAGAGGGTGCTGTTTTTTTTTTTTTTACATCCGATACTATTTTTTTTAATTTTAGAAAACATTGTTTTTTTTTAACTTTTATGTTGCATTTTGTCTCCCCCACAAGGGCATTCAAAACCTTTGGGGGACATTTAATATAACATTTTTTTCATGCTGATTTCTCCTGTACTCATACTGTAGCTCCAGTTAAAGGGGAAAACAACCCCTAGAGAGGCTGTATAGGACGCTGTACAGCCTCACTGCAGGGCTGATTGAGGTCTCAGGAAGACCAGCCCCGGCGGTCACATGGCTTCGGGGTACAGGCAGTGGCATATTGCTTCCTCAGCTATATGCACAGTGCACCTTCAGTGCTGTGTATATAGCAATCTATAAGGCAGGGACACAGAGGAACAGTCCCTGCTATCTCTATCGCGAGTCTTGCTGTCACTGACAGCGGGACCTCAGCTCAACACAGTTAGCGTGCAGCTGCAATCTCTGAATAAATGTTCTAAAACGTCCGTTCAGAGATAAATCCTGACCCCCCCAGGATGTTTATAGTCAATGGGCAGTCGGGAACAGGTTAAATATCTGTGGCAGCTGCTCTGCAAAATAATAAGGAAAAAAACTAATAAAATTTGCTGTTTATAATTCATCATCCATTACAATTCATCAGCATGGTGTCATCATCACATGAAATGGTAATGGGTAAAACTGCTTTCAGAAACCAAAAGACATATTATTACTTATCTATGCTGCAAATCTATTTAACTCAGAATCACCTAGTAACAATTATTCTGATATCAACAATAGATAGCCTATTTCAGATTGCTCCAAGATTTACATGTAACCCCTATTCACATGGATGCGGAAATATCAGGTGGGTATACATTTTTTCCATTATAGCTTCAATAAAAGCATTTGTGCGTCGTCTCATTCCACAATCTTTAACATTATTATTATTATTATTATTATTATTATTATTATTACTATTATGTTTATTAATAATAATAATAATATTTTAAAGCTGCATTAATTCCAAGGTGCAAAACATTTAATAGGGGGTATACATACATATTATAAAACAATCATGAACTTATTAAGAGACAGAAGGGCTAAGGACCCCGCCGTGACTGTTTGTTTACAGTCTACAAAGGAAGGGGTAAGGAGACAGGAGGTAAAGGTAAAAGCTGCTAATCTGGCAGTGTGGTTGCAGCATACTTTATTGTATGTGGCAGGCTGGCTTTCCTGAAAAGGTGAGATACCAAGTTGATTTTGAAGGTTTGGATGTTGGAGGAGAGTCTCATGTGCTGGGTTAGTGATTTCCACAGTATGGGAGATGCACATGAGAAATCCTGGACATGAATGTGCGAGGAACAGACAAAAAGACAACACAGGAGGAAGTCATGTGAGGATTGGAGATTACATGTGGAGATATACCGGGATAGTAGGTCAGAAATATAACGAGAGATCGGAATGTGGATCACCTTTATGTAGTTAGTATTTTGAACTGAATTCACTGGGTAATGGGGAGCCAGTGAGAGGATTGGCAGAGGGGAGAAGCAGAGGAGAACAGCTGAGAGGTGGATTAAGGATTGAGGATAGATTGAAGGGGTGCGAGATTGTTAGATTCATAAGAGGCCATAGAGGGGGATGTTGCAGTAGTCTAGGAGCAAGATGACAAAGACAAAGGCATGCATTTTAGTTGAGTCAGGGTTGAGGAAGCAGCGAATACGAGAGATGTTCTTGAGTTGAAGTTGGCAAAAGGTGAATGTGTGGCTTGAAGAACAGGACAGAATGAAATCTTATTCTAAAGCCACGGACTTGTGAGACTGGAGAAAGTGATCTATCTAGCTGTAATTTGAAAAAAAGGTTTTATCCTTGAATCCAAAAGGAACATGGGAATCATCATTCCACTAAACTTGCTACAGAGTGCACTGTTGGAACAGCAGTAATAATCAAAGAAGTTGTCCATAACAGGCTAAAATTTTCTATGAATCTCTCAATAGGGGGCACCAGAGGTTGTAAAGTTGGCAGTCAATTTGGAGCACTGCCAGAAATAATTGGTTTCCAATATTAGGCCTTGCTTTCTCCTGTTTCTATTAGTGAAACAACGGTCTGGTAATAAACCTCTGTGTTCATTTTTGACACCCGCTTTAAACATCACAGTGACACTGGCTGCATTATTGGCTTTGAATTCTCACACGTCCTAGCCAACCAGCTAATCTCAATGCTCAGTAGTCAAGTGAATCCAGTGGTATGGCTGATTGACCAGTCAGGAGTAGAGATGAGCGAACGTGCTCGAAACGAGCACTGTACCGCTCGGCTCCCCTGCGATCGCATGGGCGCAGGGAGCCGCTTCCGTCCTCTTGAGGAGGACGGAAGCGGCTGCCTGTGCCCATGCGAGCGCAGGGGAGCCGAGCGGTACAGTGCTCGTTTCGAGCACGTTCGCTCATCTCTAGTCAGGAGGCTTAATCAGCAGACCAATCTGGGGAATGAATAGTACATCCAATCCGAGAGCCTAACTCACTATTTGGATCTGTTCTGCGTTTCGGCCAGTGCCAGTTATTGTCTTTTTGTTCTGGTGTGCTTGATTGTTAGTTTGATTTCTCTTTGTCCTGAATTTGACCTTGGATTATCTGACTTCCTATTTGCTGCTATCCTGACATTTGTGGTCAATCCTGGTTATTAGACCTCTTTAGGTGACTTTACGCTCTCGTTATCCAGCAATGACTCCTGGCTTGTCTGATTATTTTCTCACCTGTTCAGTGACTACTCTGCAGATGCAAATAAGGAACTTCCACTAGCAAAAACCAGATCCTTGTACAGAGGTAATGGGTGAAACCCTGTGAGCTTTAAAGATTCTGCTAACTAGAGTGACCTGTGCAAAGATGTGCAATCGCTAAACAGGTAATTCCTCATTATAAGGCCCCATTCACACGACTGTATTGAATGGGGCCGTATCTATCCGCAAAATTGCGGAATAGATGCGGCCCCATTCACCTCTATGGGGCCGGGAGCCGCGGCTCGGAGCTAGCTCAGTGCTGCGGCTCTTTTGAATCATGTCCTATACTTGTCCGTACGCACGGACAAGTATAGGCATTTTCAATGGGGCCACCCGGCGTGAGTTCCGAGCGCTGCCGAACACACGCTGGGCGGCCCCCGTATATTTGCGGGTCCGCCGTAATGCGGACCCGCAAATATACGTTCGTCTGCATGGGGCCTAACATTACAGGGTAGAGCTTGCATTTGATATACAGCATGTTTTAAAAGCATGGAAACGCCCATATAAAATGAATATTGTTTGGTAGGTGGTTATCCAGTTTTAGTTTGGGGATGAGGCAAACTGTTAGGTCAAGTCGCCAAAATGGTGCATTCTTGAATGCTGCCATTTTGAATTCAACGTCAGCTTTTAAAATGGTAAAGCAGGTGAATGACACATCAAACTAGTAGGGAAATTCACCAGAAAAACAATGGTTTGTTTCATATTAATGTAACTTTATTCCTTCTTGGGCTAAAAAGTGATTTTTCTTCTGTACAGGCGATGATGTTATCCCAGGCATATGTTTACACTGTCCTCATTTTCGGTGAATGAAGCACATGTGTCATCACAGATGATTTCAAACCATTCTGCAAATTCTATCCCACTGTCTGGGTCATCCTCGATCAGGTGTTGAAGCATCTGAATTTTGTAAGGTTGCCATTTATGAGTAGACAAAATTCACTTAACGGAGGCATAGCTAGCCTTACATTACAGAAAAAGATAATAAGTGCTACATTGTGGGCTCTTGATGAATGAGGCCAGATCAGTGGATACTATTACTACATCCGTAGCAGTTTTTTTTATCATCCAACTTTTACTTTATTGGCAACAGAGCTGTTTCTCAGAATTTGGCAAGAGGTTAGGCAACTGCACTGTGGGTAATAGCAGGCCTGTTTGGACGTTGTTGGCTGAAATCTTCTTCAATGACGCGTGTGTATCATTCCCTGGAAATTAGAGTAATCTCAACATGTTCTGCTTGGGATAACGCCATCTATCATATTGATTGTACAGAAAAATAAAAATCAGTTTTAAACTGAGAACAAATAAAGTTAAGAAAATGTTGCAGTGAAAGTCCAGTTTGATATGTCATACCATATCATAACTGAAAATTAATCCAAGATGGTGCTTTTCAAGATGACAACCATATTTGTGACATGGCCTAACAGACTTACCACTCTCCCCCAGTTTATGTCTAAAATTTGATAACTGTCTGCCAAACTGTTTTCATTTTCTGGGTGTTTCCTTAATATTGAGACACCCTGTATAATAGAGTACAATAATGAGTTGCAATTGAGACATTTCAGTGCAAAAAAGGAATTATAGGTTCCCCTTCCCTGCACAATAACCTCTGCACAGGTCATAATGCATGCCTAAAACATACTCCCATAGAAGTGAATGTGTCATCTCCAGATCCCACTTTCCTACGGTCATATGGCTGCTGTAAACCACATATCTAAACTGCTGTTGCAACGACCGGGGTGCCGCGGTTGCTACGGGGGCGACCCTTTCCCCCTCCAGGGCCCTCTAAGGTGTTTTCCCTTTATGTCCCAGTGGTAGGAGTGCCAAGGGGATTTAGGCCACTCACGTCTTTAGTGGTGTTGTCACGGTGTTCCTACCTCGTGAGACGGACAGGCCCTAGGCGGTGGCTCCGGCTGCAATAAATTTACTAGGAGTAGTAAATGAGGGTCGTCCGGTGGGAATGATGCGCAGACTTGTATGAATGGTCCAACGTAGTTTTATTAACTGATCTTGGTAGGCAGATAACAAGTTTCATTCCTCAACTTGGTGTCCAGCAAGTGCAGCTTTTACTTATACTTGGCAGATGCTTGGAAATTCAGGTTTCAGGCTTCCTGTCCTAAGCTGAGGTTACCACTTAAGTCTGGCTTCCCTTGAGAGTATTGTTGTGCCTTATTGCAGGCTATATTACTCTGTCTTTAGGGCACAGCAGAGCTGAAGGTGCTCCACTGACCTTCACATGTCCTCCCTGTACAGGGGACAACTCTCACACTCCCAAACTGTCTTAACTGTCATTTCCTCTCACTCTGCAGGAAGTTGGAAGAGCTTAACTTCTCTCCAGCAGAGGGGGTCAGAATGGACTAAAGACTGTACCATTCTGGTAAAACTACATCTGAATCTGCCATAGTATTTACTGACACCTGCTGGTACACCAGGTACATTACATGGGAAACAGTTGCATAACATTGAATATAATACATATTAATGCTGGTGATGACATTAATGCACAGAAATACATTTTCAAAGTAGCATTCAGATAGAAGCTGATTACGCAGAGTTGTAACACTACTCTGGGGTGTTACATTCCCCCTTACTTAAAGTCAAGCCGTCCTCGGCTTGTGCTTAGGAGGTGCTCGTAGGGTACCCAAGGGAAATTAAAGTGCTGCATTACGTATCTGGAAGACTGACATAAAGCTACCAATAGGTTCCTGCCCTTGTGAGTAGGGTGTCCAATCACAGTTTCCCTCTCGGTATAACCAGTGAACCAAAAAGTTTGCACCAAGCTATCATTCCTGGCTTTCTTTTGAGTATTCCGGAACCTAGTTCCAATGAAAGCGTGGGGGTGTCTTTACTCTGTAGTCCCACCACTATGCAATGAAAACCTGCAAATAGAAGGGTGGCTTTATTCTGTAATCCCTTCCGAGCACCAAGGCCTTATAATGCTTTACGCTTTGTCACCTTGATGACTGCATAGGTAGCTAAACTTATTTCCCTAAGACAGGTGCACCATGTCTTAGGACATTTTGAACTAGGAGGAGGGTCCAGCCCACCTTCCATAGTTCCATGAGGGCTACTCCCTCTTAACTCATGTTTTTAGCAGCGGGGTTACCCTTTACGTTATTAGATCCGCTTGTGACTCTACCACTTGGTCCTCCCTGTGTAGCGACAGCACATGAACCAAAGCACAGAACATACTGGCTCCTTCCCTTTCCCAATTCTGTGGAGAGAAAAAGGTTAAGAACATATGAAAATACCATAAAACGCCTACTCTTTCTAAACTACCACAAGGTAAAGTGGGACCAGAAATACTTTTGAGTCCTCAGAGGCAGTCCATATGAGCAACAAAGCAAGGTGCTAACTATCTGGTTAACAATATAAAATTCCAAGTCCATTCAAAAAGTGCATATGAGGTCACATTGTTGTATTCAAAAAGAGTCCATAAAATGGGCAAAACAATGAACGTTGCTGAAATATAAAACATTAGTGCAAAAATGTAACAGTAGAAATCACAAAGAGCTCAGGTATACTTTTGAGTCTATTCTTTGGGTGCGGTCTTGTAACGTTGCAAAACTGGAACAATTGAAGAAAAAGTCATTTGTAATCCAAATGAGGTAGAAGACAACTCAAACAGGTTGTTTTCCTCATAATCCGAGGTCTCCTATAGGAATGGCTGGGAGTCTTCTTCTTGGTTGCTGCTGTAGCTGAAAGTCCCTATAATGAGCAGGCAGCTGACCTCTAGTGTTCCGTTGGGATCTCCGCAGAGGCAGTTCAGAGTCTCCGGGGACGGAGGTAGAGTCCGGAACTTGTGAGGAAGGATCAGTAACCAGCCTTGGCTCTGTAGGTGCAGTGGTCTCCGAAACTGGCATTAGGATACGGATTTGAGGTTGAAGAAACCACTGAAGGGGGTCAAGCATAGAAGGCCATTCTGTTTCCGGCTCGGTTTCTAGAGATAAAGGTAGCTCAGGTGACTCATCCACTTCTGGTTGCTCCTGAACAGGTTCCTGGAGGCATTTCTTGAGTCTGTTGCGATGTACTCGCTGAATACCTTTACCCTCTCTCTGGATTTCATAGACTTCCGATGAGGGAACAGCAACTACTGTATATGGCTGGCGTTCCCAGCGACTATCCAGCTTGCTTACTGGGTGATTGTTTTTGAGCCAGACCTGGTCTCCTGGTTGTAAAGGTTCAGCATGAGCATGTAGATCAAAATCCTGTTTTTGTTTCTGCTGAGCCTTCTCTATTTTAGATTCCACAATTTCTCTGGCATCTTCTAGACGTCTCTGATGCTCTTTTACCCACTCAGATTGAGGAAGGAGTGGTTCAGAGTCCGGCACGGGGACATCAAGGGCGTGGTCGGCAGGTAAACGACCCTGTCTTCCAAACATGAGATAGTATGGGGTGTACCCGGTGGAGCAATGAATTGTGTTATTGTACAGGTACACTAGTTCAGGTAGAAGTGATGGCCACTCTGCCCTCTTGTGAGGCGGCACAGCCTTGAGCATATTGATTAATGTCTGGTTCATCTTTTCGCACAGACCATTTCCTTGCGGGTGATACGCAGTGGTCCTTAGTTTTTTGCAGTTGTAAAAGGCACAAAGTTCATAGAACAATTGAGACTCAAATGCGGATCCTTGATCAGTGAGTATTTTGTCTGGAGACCCATAAGGTAGAATGAAGCTTTTCCACATGGCAGCTGCTGTAGTTTTAGCAGTTAAGTCCTTTACAGGTATGGCCACGACGAACTTGGTGTAGTGGTCGATGATTGTCATGGCATAGGTATATCCGGATCTGCTGGGTTCCAGTTTCACGTGGTCGATAGCCACAATTTCCAGAGGACTCCTACTCACTATTGGATGAAGTGGTGCAGCTGGTCATGCCTTTCTCCTCGGGCTACAGCACAGGTGGGACAATCCCTGCACCAGGCTTCAATATCACTTCTCATGCCAGTCCAGTAGAAACGCCGTCTGATGGTGGCTTCTGTCTTTTGGGTCCCAAAATGACCAGACCTATTATGGTACATATCCATCACCATCTTAGCATCTCTTCGAGGCACTACTATCTGATGGAGGCGCTCACAGGTGACTGGATCAAGTGTTCTCCTGAGGAGCAGATCTCTTTGTAGGAAGAGCAGTTTCCGTTGTCGCCAGAGGCGAACTAGCTCCGGATCAGCTTTCCGCTGCCGGATTCTCTCCTGTATGCGCCCAGTGGAAAAGTAATCCAACAGTTCTCCGATGACTCTACTCTCGGCTTGTAGTTTGAGCCAGAGCTCTTTCTCAACTGGAGGTGAGGAATCACCGGTCTTTGGAGAATTAGTGGCTTTGGAGGCTTTGCGTCCAGTGTGCAGGGCTTCCTGCCTGGCAAATCGGGAGTAGAATATGGGCATTTCCACATCTTCCCATTGTTCATCTTTGCAAATTAGTTCTTTTTGAGCAGGTAGTCTGGATAAGGCATCAGCATTATCATTAGCTTTGCCGGTCCGATACTTGATGGTGAAGTTGAAGTTCGCCAATCTAGAGGCCCATCTTTGCTCTAGAGCTCCAAGACGCGCAGTGTTTAAGTGAGCCAGTGGATTATTATCGGTGTAGGCAGTGAAAGGCGTGGCTACTAGATAATCCTTAAATTTCTCGGTTACAGCCCATACCAAGGCTAGGAATTCCAACTTGAAAGAGCTATAATTCTGGTCATTCCGCTCTGGTTCTCGTAACGACCTACTGGCATAGGCAATGACTCTTTCAGTTCCGGCTTGTGTCTGAGATAGTACAGCTCCTAAACCTTTCTTACTTGCGTCAGTATAGAGGCAGAATGGCAGGCTATAGTCAGGGTAGCCCAGAACTGGTGGCTCTGTAAGTTTTTCTTTTAACAGTTGGAAAGCGGCTTCTCTCTCTTCATTCCAATCTACCGGTATCTTAGCATTCTGAGAGCCTTTAGGATGACCCTTCAAAAGCTCCTGGATAGGCTCCGCAATCTGAGCGAAGTGAGGGATAAATCTCCGGTAGTAACTTGCGAATCCAAGAAAGCTCTTGACTTCTTTGACTGTCTTAGGAGATGGCCAGCTTTGTACTGCAGCTATCTTGTCGGGGTCGGGTTTCACACCCTTCGCACTCACGACATGTCCCAGATATTTCACTTGGGGCTTCAGTAAGTGGCATTTTGAAGGCTTTACTTTCAATCCATAACGGGCCAGAGTCTGGAACACCTCTTCCAAGTGCTGTAAATGTTCTTCATAGGTCTTGGAGTAGACAATCACATCATCCAAGTACAGCAATACAGTCTCAAAGTTTTTGTGTCCAAGACATCTCTCCATGAGTCTCTGAAATGTTCCAGGGGCGTTACATAATCCGAATGGCATGTAGTTGAACTCGAACAGACCCATTGGGGTAGTGAAAGCTGTTTTTTCTTTATCTTCTGGCGCCATGGGGACTTGCCAGTATCCACTGGTTAGATCCAGGGTTGAAAAATAAGCAGCAGATACCAGGGCTGCTAAAGACTCCTCAATTCGTGGCAGTGGGTACGCATCCTTGTGCGTAATGTTGTTGATCTTGCGGTAGTCCACACAGAAACGAATGGTTCCGTCCTTCTTTTTTACAAGGACCAAAGGGGCAGCCCAGGGGCTGTGACTATCTTGGATGACGTTAGCCGTCTTCATATCCTGAACCATTTTCTTCACCTGCTGGTACATGGCAGGAGGCACTGGCCTGTATCTCTCTTTGATTGGAGGATGAGTGCCGGTTGGAATACTGTGCTTTATGAGGCTGGTTTGACCATAGTCCAGGGGGTGTTTACTGAAGACTTGGTGGTTTTCCTTGACTAGGTCCAATACACCTTTGGTCTGTTCAGAAGAGGTTGTGGCATCTCCAATATGTAGTTCGGTCCACCAGGGCTGCTTGGGTGGATCTTGAGCTGCCTCCGCTGTTTGAAGCGATTGTTGTGCAGCAGCAGTAGGGGGATCCAGGATGTCTTGTAGACGGACGTGATATAGACTTGCCACTGGATAGAATTTTTTCAATTCTATGATTTCGTCACTTAGATTGACCAAGCGTATGGGTACATTCCCATTTGACACAGTGACCAAGCTCCTAGCGGCTAGGACTAGAGGATGGTCTCGTAGATGCAAGGGTTCTACGAGGGCTGGGTAATCCTGACCTCGGACACCGATGCAGGCCTTGCACCATATCAGAGTCTCTGCTCCAGGTCGGAGTTTGATAGGTTGAGCATCCTTGATGCGAACACGGCATATTTCACCCTGGCGGTTGCCAAATTTTTGTTGGGCAGCTAGCACCTGGATGGTCTGGTTTATGGCATGTTGCGTTACAGAGGGTGCAGTTACTAGAGCTTTCTTCAGAGCTTCCAGCACTTCCGTGTAGCAGTTGCCAAGTACATTCATCCCCAGGACAACAGGGCAATTGTCATCTTCTGGAACCTGAATCACGACTACTCCTTGATGTGGGAGTTCGGTACCTTCAATCTGTAAGGTAGGTTCCCAATAACCTAAGATAGGTACTGTTTGGCCATTAGTGGCTATGATGTGGAGCCAGGATTCTGGAGGTTGTGTCAGCTGGGCTCCGTTCTGGCATTTTTTGAACGCTGCTTGACGGATGGTAGTTACTTGAGATCCGGTATCAATTAAAGCAGAAAACTTCGCTCCATTGATGCCAACTTCAATCACGGGACGAGTGCCCACATACTTAGGCATAAAAGCTGGATCGTTGGGACCTAGCATTCTTCCTCCTGAGGGGCGGTCCTTGGCCTCAGGGGATACCCGTTTAACTGCCAACACTCCCTTTCAGTGTGCCCAGGCTTCTGACAATGCTGGCATATGCGTTTTCTGGAGCTACGATATCCAGGATTTGACACTCTACCGGTCAGCCGACGTCGCTCTTCCCGTGGACCGGGCGTAAGATGGCCTTGTGAAGTGGAATTCTCCTTCTCAGTCTTGGGCTGATGTTCCAATCGCTCTAGCTACTTCCTCATTCTCTCCACATTCTCAGCTAGGAGGGAGACTTGAGCAGTCAGGGCCGCGACAACATCTGGGACAGGTGCCTGGGACCCATGTTCAGCTATCTGGCCATAGACAGTAGGTCGCATGACAGGCGATTTCTTCTTGACTTCAGGAGGTTCAGACTGCTGACCTTCTCCCAGAATGCCAATAGCAAGCTCCTTAAAATCTAAGAACGGGGTATCTGGGTGTTGAGCTGACAGCATCTTCAGCTGACGTTTGAGGGATTCGTCTAAGACACCTTCAATAAACTGTTCTCTGAGGGTTTGATCTTGTCCCTCAGCTTCACGGGGGTCTATGTGGATAACTGCACGCAGAGCTTCTTGCAGGGACAGGGCAAAGTCTCTCAAAGTCTCCTTTGACTGCTGTCGCTTTCCAAAGAAGCGCATCTTTAGCTCAGAGGTGGTTCTTGTTTCAAAGGTGGTACTGAGCCTGTCTAGGATCTGCTTGGCTGTTTTTCGCTCCGGCCTAGGCCAGGACTTGACCTCCCGGAGTGCAGCTCCCTGTAACTGGCCAATCAGGATCTCCACTTTCTGGTCCTGAGATACTGGATATAGCTTAAAGGTAGCTAACATTTTATCACGGAATTCCCTGAGTGAATGGGGTTCTCCTGAATAACGTGGGAGCCAAGGTGCTCCAAAGTAATATGGCATAGTCAGAGGCATGATGCATGTGGCTGCAGCAGCTGCTGGTGTATCACCGCAGTCTAAGTGGGTGCTATCTTCGCTGTCAGACATGGCTTTTGCTACCTTGTATCAGACTAGAGGGTTCAGTGCCAGTTAGAATGCAATTTGAGTACACGTTGCTATGGGTAACAGCAACAAAATTGGTGCGTGGCTCCTTTAAGAGTCGCTGCAACTTCTCAAGTTTGTAGAGTATGATGCTCTAGCAAGTAGATTATAGCACATAACAGTCTTTAGCAAGATTATTTTCCCAGTGGTACTCACTCAGACCTCTGGACATTGCTTCTTAGGATCCAGGGAAGAAAAAGCTGCATTTTCCCTTTTCCAAAATGGCCGCCGATTCACTTCCTGTAAGGGTTTGTAGTTGATTTCTTTGTCCTCCTGGGAACTTGTACTCTGTACTTCTGTTCCTCCTGCTGGAAGACTGGTTTCTCTGTGGAGGCGGGCTGTTTGGGATCCTCCCCTCTGCTTGGTGGATGTCTTCCTTCTCCTGAGCTGATACCCACATCCAAGATGGCTGATTAACCCCTGTTTTGCCACAGTGCAGCAACTAATATAGGCTCACACTTTCCAGCAGTAAGTACATGCAATAAAGTCTCTTGTAGGGGGTTTTACAGATAGAGGGGGCTTCCTGAGCACAAAAATTAGATCCTGTTCGTGACGCCATTTTTGCAACGACCGGGGTGCCGAGGTTGCTACGGGGGCGACCCTTTCCCCCTCCAGGGCCCTCTAAGGTGTTTTCCCTTTATGTCCCAGTGGTAGGAGTGCCAAGGGGATTTAGGCCACTCACGTCTTTAGTGGTGTTGTCACGGTGTTCCTACCTCGTGAGACGGACAGGCCCCAGGCGGTGGCTCCGGCTGCAATAAATTTACTAGGAGTAGTAAATGAGGGTCGTCCGGTGGGAATGATGCGCAGACTTGTATGAATGGTCCAACGTAGTTTTATTAACTGATCTTGGTAGGCAGATAACAAGTTTCATTCCTCAACTTGGTGTCCAGCAAGTGCAGCTTTTACTTATACTTGGCAGATGCTTGGAAATTCAGGTTTCAGGCTTCCTGTCCTAAGCTGAGGTTACCACTTAAGTCTGGCTTCCCTTGAGAGTATTGTTGTGCCTTATTGCAGGCTATATTACTCTGTCTTTAGGGCACAGCAGAGCTGAAGGTGCTCCACTGACCTTCACATGTCCTCCCTGTACAGGGGACAAGTCTCACACTCCCAAACTGTCTTAACTGTCATTTCCTCTCACTCTGCAGGAAGTTGGAAGAGCTTAACTTCTCTCCAGCAGAGGGGGTCAGAATGGACTAAAGACTGTACCATTCTGGTAAAACTACATCTGAATCTGCCATAGTATTTACTGACACCTGCTGGTACACCAGGTACATTACATGGGAAACAGTTGCATAACATTGAATATAATACATATTAATGCTGGTGATGACATTAATGCACAGAAATACATTTTCAAAGTAGCATTCAGATAGAAGCTGATTACGCAGAGTTGTAACACTACTCTGGGGTGTTACACTGTCACAGCTTTCCTGAAAATATGGTACAAAGGTCCATTGGCTAATGGCACTATTAATAAGATACATGAGCTAGGTATTTAAAAACCAATACTTTTATTTTTCACAAATAAAAAAAAGATAGAGCCATCCCTTCTACTGTATATACACTAATAGCTGCCTAATCAATTTGGCTAATCCATACCATTATAGATCACTTCTATCTAATCTGATAAATCACAAAAAAGTTGATTGATTGTTAGTGTTGAGAGAACATGTTCGGCCGAATATGGTATTCGGCTGAACATCGCGGCGCTCGGGAACATGCGGAGTTCGGCCGAACACTGCGTGTGCTCGAGTGCCATGCTTGAGTCCCCTCCCCGCACGCTAATTAGCCAATTAGCGTGCGGGGAGGTACTGGCATTCACTGTAATGCCAGTAGCCATGTTTGCGACTGGCATTACATTGATTGGCTGGCCAGGAACGCGTCATCGGGTGCTATAAAGCACCCGGTGACATGAGACCGGCTCATATCGAGTCAGGGAGAGCTGCTGCAAGGAGGGACAGATAGTGTAGGGAGAGAAATTGGCTAGGCAGGGATAGTATTTCTGTTCAAAAGACACAAAAGTCCATTGTTATATCTGGCTGCATTTTTTTTTTGGGGGGGGGGCAAAAAGTACGCAAGTGTGCCTGATGCTAACACCACGTGTACAGCGTGTGCATTAGAACCGTTCTGTAGTCTATATACCTGACATCTGTTGCTATTTTTTCTGCCGTTAATTAAGGCCGCAGTACCTCAGCTGTGCCTGCTTTATAACGTTTGCGCATTCTAAATATTTGACATTCGGTGAAATGTTTCTGATCATACACTTAATAAAAAACTGCACTACTGTACCTGTGACAAAGTTGCATATATACTATTTAATATGCGCAAGGCGAGCAGTAAGGGACGGGGAAGTGGGCGTGCTGTGGATGGTGAACGCAGAGGTCATGACTCTGGGCGCGGTGAAACTGTGCCTGCTGGCAGAGCCCAAGAAACAAAGTCATCCAAAACTCCTAGCTTCATGTCACAGTTTGCATGGGCAGCGCAAGACACAACTCTTGTCGCCGCACCAGTGCGAGCAGGTAGTCGGTTGGATTTCAGCTGATAATGCTTCCAGTCGGTTAAGTACCATCATCTCTTCCACAAAGTCCAGTCTCAGTAGCCAAGAGACTGGGCAACAAAATCCTCACCCTGATCCTCCTTCCTCCCACCAACCATGCACAGTCTGGGCAAACAAGTGATCCCACACTCTGATATTCCGAGGAGCTTTTCTGATTACCGTTCCTTGATTTGGGCCTCTCACCAAGGCCGCTTGAAGTGGGACATGAGGAGATAATGTGCCCTGATTCCCAAACTCATGAGCATCCACAGTCTGAAGAAGATGACGGTGGGGAACGGCAAGTAGCGTCTCACGAGGTGCATGATGATCATGAGACACAGTTGCCAATAAGTCAAGGGCAATTAGTGTCTCAAGAGGTTAATGATGAGGATGAGACATAGTTAAGTCAGGTTCTTGTTAGGTCACCATGTCAGGAGGAGGAGCAGAGTGAGGAAGTGGAAGAGGTGGTGGACGATGAAATCGCTGACCCAACCTGGGAAGGTGGCAAGCCTGGCGAGGACAGCAGTACAGAGGGGGAGGGATCAGCAGCACCGCAACAGGCTGGAAGAGGCAGTGGGGTGGCAAAAGGGAGAAGGCAGGCCACGCCAACCAGGCCCACACTGTTCCCCGGAGCAGCCCCTTGCGGCAATCTCCCTTGCCAAGGGTTAGGTGTTCCTCAGTCTGGCGTTTTTTTTGAGGAAAATGCTGATGATAAACGTTCTGTAATTTGCAACCTGTGCCGTACCAAGATGAGCAGGGGTGTAAACACCAGGAACCTGACCACCACCAGCATGATCCGCCACATGGCAGCAAAGCACCCTAATAGGTGGGCCGAACGTCTGGGTCCATGATCTGTGTCTGCAGGTCACACCACTGCCTCCTCTTCCCCTCTGTTATGTGCTGTCCAAGGCGCAGACCCAAATGCCTCCCACCCTGCACCTGGACCTTCGCAAGAACTATCAGCAAGTACGTACACTTCAGTGTTCCAGCACAGTGTTCAAATGTCCTTACCCCAGGCATTTGAACGAAAGCGCAAATAACCTACCACCCACCCACAGGCCATAGCACTAAAAGCACAACTTTCCAGTCAGAGTTCACTCAGTAGCTGAAAGCAGTGCAGCACAGCAGTCGGGAAGCAGCAACAGGCCGTGCTGAAGCTTATTTGCCTAGCTGACAAACAGCACACCGCCGCAGAGCTGTGGCAGGGCATAAGGGACCAGGCTGAGCTGTGGCTCTCGCCAGTCAACCTGCAGCCAGGCATGGTTGTGTCTGATAACGGCCGCAACTTGGTGGCGGCTTTGGAGCTGGGCAACCTCACACACATACCATGACTGGCCCATGTCTTCAACTTAGTGGTTCAGTGGTTTCTGAAAACCTACCCCAATTTGCCTCAGCTACTGGTGAAGGTGCACCGCCTGTGTGCCAATTTACGAAAGTCACCAACAGCTTCAGCCGGCCTGGCAATGCTGCAACAGCGCTTGCGCTTGCCAGCTCACCGACTGCTGTGCGACCTGAGCACGCGCTGGAGCTCCACCTTTCACATGTTGGGCAGGCTTTGTGAGCAGCAGAGGGCAGTAGTAGAATACAAGCTGCAACACGGTCTGACCTCTGTGAGGTTTTACGTGACTTTGATGAATCTACATAGATGGTGAGCGGCGATAATGCAATTATCAGCGTAACCATCCCACTTCTGTGTCTACTAAAAAGCTCACTGCTCACAATAAAGGCCGATGCTTTGCGTGTGGAAGAGGTGGGAATGGGGGAAGACCCTACACAGGGTGATAGCCAGACCACCCTCGGTTCGTCTTCTCAGCGCGAATTGGAGGAGGAGTAGGATGAGAAGGAGGAGGAGACGATTGCCACCACTACACAAGGTAGCCATAGCACGTTTACACCATCTCTTCGGCGTGGATGGGCCGAAGAGGAGGAAGAGGACGAGGAGGATATTGAGAGTCATCATCCTGGTGGGGAGAGCGAAGCCTTGTCTGTTGGGACTTTGGCACACATGGCTGACTTCATGCTATGCTGCCTTTCCCGTGACCCTTGTGTTAGACGCATATTAGCCAACACCGATTACTCGTTGTTCGCCCTTCTCGACCCCCGCTACAAAGTGACCTTCTCATCTCTCATTCCTGTGGTGGAGAGGACAAATAAAATGTTGCAATACCAGAAGGCCCTTGTCAAAAAAATTGCTCCAAAAATTTCCATCTGACAATGCTGGCGGCAGAGTACGTAGTTCCTTGGCCACCCGAGGAGGGGAGACGAGGGGAACGCACAGCAGTTCCAACAAAGGCAGGGCGACACTCTCCAAGGCCTGGGACAATTTTATGACACCCCGTTAGCAGCCTCACCCTGATGAGCTGCCTAGTGTGACAAGGAGGGAAAAGTTTTGGAAGATGGTAAAGGAGTATCTAGCTGACCGTGTCAACGTCCTCAGTGATCCCTCTGTGCCGTATAATTATTGGGTGTCTAAGCTGGACACGTGGCTCGAACTGGCGCTCTACGCCTTGGAGGTGCTGGCCTGCCCTGCTGCCAACGTTTTGTCTGAGCGGGTATTTAGTGCCGCTGGGGGCATAATTACTGATAAGCGCATCCGCCTGTCAACTGAAAATGCCGACAGGTTGACGCTTATCAAAATGAACAAGGCCTGGATTGCCCCTGACTTCTCTACTCCACCGGAGGAAAGCAGTTTAACATGAAGGAACCTTAAATGTGGATTTTAGGGTGTATTGAATACATTGTATTCTCATGTACTCCTTCCTCTTCTTGTCCTCTTCCTCCTCATCCTCCATCATATGAAACTGATGATTAGGCTGCCCTCGAAGTTCACTAGCTGGCCCTGCACCATCATTTTTTAGACGGTCAGCTCACCAGTAGGCCCTCAACCATAATGTTTTAGATGGTCAGCTAAGCGGCATGTCACCCATAATGTTTTAGACGGTCAGTTCAGCAGCATGTCACCCATAATTTTTTATATGGTCAGCTAAGCAGCATGTCACCCATAATGTTTAAGACGGTCAGCTCACTAGCAGGCCCCCAACCATAATGTTTTAGACGGTCAGCTAAGCGGCATGTCACCCATAATGTTTTAGACGGTCAGCTCAGCAGCATGTCACCCATAATTTTTTATACGGTCAGCTAAGCAGCATGTCACCCATAATGTTTTAGATGGTCAGCTCAGCAGCATGTCACCCATAATGTTTTAAACGGTCAGCTCAGCAGCATGTCACCCATAATGTTTTAAACGGTCAGCTCAGCAGCATGTCAACCATAATTTTTTAGACGGTCGGCTCAGCAGCAAGTCCCACGTCATGAACAATTGTACTACAATGTGAATGAGGCCCTCCTTTATGTTATATACCGGTTGTATCGGAGTGCCTCTTCCTTGTAATTTTTGGCAGCACTTGCACTTTACGTACAAGTAAATATATTTTTCCTAACAATATTTCCTAACATTAAAATAGATGTTATATTTGGTTTTGGGGGGTATTATTGTCATTCCGTAAAAGTGGCGTAATAGTTGGACATCATCGTTAATAGCAGCGACTTCAGTGTCCAAAATGCATCCAGACATCCGCCCCATGCTGTTCCCTAACCCTTTCTGTGGTGTTTCAACCATTTTCTCACGTTTCCTATGAACTAGACACCCTCCCCTCTGCAGAGCAGGGGATGCCTGGTCTTCTTCGGCCAGAGCACCCGAGCACCACGGTGGTCGATCATCACTATTGATTGTATGATCCTGCCACTGATGAACCAGAGCGAAACCCGGGTCAGGAAAATTTGAATGAATTTTTTTATGCTGTTTTAAAAGCTTTCATATTGTGAGCAAGTTAAAGTGTCTTTAAGTAACCTGTTAAGTGAATCTTCACTATGTCGCTTCACTCTTGATTAAAGGCTACAACAAGAGACCACCGCACAGAGAAAAAAACATCACTACTGATTGATTGTGATCCAGAGAAGCAGCGGAGATTGAAGTTGGAGACCGGGCAATTGGAGCATAAATCTGGAGATAGCAGCTGCTTCCTACTGAAGACTGAAATTTTTACCTCTTCAAGGAGTTTCTGATTGTTCCTGCTGTGTGGATCCTGTAACATTGAACATAAATATAAATAATAGCTCATTATATACATTGATAGGATTTTCATCATCTTACAGATACTGATGATGTTGGTAATATCCAACTTGGTTCCCACAGCAGAATCAATTATGTGATACTGTACATAGACATACCTCTTACAGCAGCACCCTCATAGATTCTATCTCTAGGCAATAAATATCCCATGGCCATGCCGACATAATGATGACTGACATACCGACATTAGGAAGGGATAGCCTAATTAGATATATTCATCTATGGTATACTGCCAGATAACACTACTATACCATCATCAATTAACAATGAGTTAAATATCACTATTCCAACATCTTACGAATAGGCACAAAGAAGATCATTCAGCCCCAGTTATTAGTTAGATTTCCCTGAAAATCCAATGGGATCCGTTTTGGTGGAGTCTCTTGTCCCAACAGTTTTATCTGCTCCAGTGTCCTCATCAAATGATTGACTCTGCTGTTGAAGAGATGAGTAGTATCTTAGGCAAGATGGCTACCCTCATAAATCATGTACAGAAAATAAAATAAATGAGAATTTATAGTCAATTAAAAACTGATTAGAAAAAAAGAAAATACTTCAAAATCTGTTTTTACTTAGGCTACTTTCACACTAGCGGCAGGGGTGGCCGGCAGGCTGTTCCAGCAGGTGAACAGCCTGCTGGATCCATGCTGCCGCTAGTGCACATGTGTGGCCTGAACCATGCTCCGTCTCCATTCACTATAATGGGGGTGGGACGGATTTTCCGGCTGCAGGACGGCAAACATGCCGAGAGGCGGCTGGACTAAAACTGTGACACTAGCACTAGCGGCAGCACAGATCCAGCAGGCTGTTCACCTGCCAGAACAGCCTGCTGGACACCTGTGCCGCTAGTGTGAAAATCTTTTTCCTTTACACAGCATTATAACATTATTCTGTTATTCTTACATACATATACAATACTGTCATCACATAATCTGTCACACATTTTGAAGTATGAATCACACACTTTTCTCTGAACTATACATTGTGTACAGTACAAAATGTTATACACATGCATTATTGTATTATTCTTAATTGGTAGTGCAATTTTACTTATAGTGCTTATAGAAACTTTTACAAATTACAGTTAACACGGATGATGCAATAATTACTGAAAACTATTTAAAAAAAACACTTAACTTGGATAAAACATTATTAGTATTAAAATAGTAGGACTGTGATATGCATATTCATGAAGAGACATATTAGTGGGAGTTTCAATGGCTGGCTTAGTCACTCTCTTCTGTGACTAATGGTTATCTGGAATATTAGACATTGCTATGGATCTGGCATGCCGGTTACAGAATTCATCTTCTGTAGTGAATTTTTTAACCATATGTTTACATTATTAACAAACACAATATGATAAGAAAATTGTAGAATAACTGAAATAACTGTTTCCTCTTCATATGTTTATAATATTGCTTAGTTTAAAAATACATAAAAAGGTTAAAGGGAACCTGTCACTTGATTTTCCTGGTTGAAGCTATTGCAGTCCAAGGGGTGCACCTAGCCTTTCTGCTGCCTGAGGCGAAAACTGAAATGGCGCCCCTCCCTTCCCAATGCCAATTTCTTAACCTAACCCCTTCCCTTCAGCCCATGGCCCTTCGGCTGCTCCTCTCTTGCCCCTACCTGGTGCTGCCTGAGGCAATCGCCTCACCTGGCCTCATTGGTGGTGCACCCCTGTGTAGTCCCATGTCCTTCCTGGCTTGATTGATGTCCCACAACCTAGGGAATGCCACTCCAAGCCAGCTTTAGTGTTACCAGTGCATGTGCAGTATGCATGTCACGACAGTGAAACAAGGGATAGTGTGCCCGGTCTGAACCCCACCTCTTTCCCTGCCCACTTACAATAGATGCCCTAGGCGGCAAAACCGTAACTTGGAGACGGTCCCTATGCTGAGTACGTGCACAGGGTGGGGAAGGGAAACACAGGGAAAGACGAACACAGACAGAACACAACACAATACAGAAAAGTCAGCAAGCCAAGTCAGAAACAGGAGGTCACATCAAATACCAAGGGGAAAAGCAAAGCGTAGTCAAAGTCCAAAGCCAAAATCCAATAAACCAAATATCCAACAGCAAGGTCCAACACACAGCACTGATCTCAGAAGACTAATCACAGGCAATGAGTAAGACAGTTGCCATCTTTAAATAGCCCGCCCAGGATCATGTGATGTGGGCAGCATCACATGACCTGAGGCGGAGCAAGCTGTCAAAACAATATGCAAAGTAGCCATGTGGTGTGATCAGAACCACATGGCTAAAAACCCAACAGATAATTAACTGATGAAGTGCTGGCTGACCAGACCAGCACTTCAATTCCCTACCGCTTGTCTCTAGGGGGGCGGAGAGGTCCAGCGGCGCTGCGCGGAGGGAGTGCGACGCCGGCCTCCCGTGACAATGCACAGGAACAGTATAGCCAGTACAGCGTCTTTCACTGTGCATGTGCCAGATGCATCCAGAGCTGGCATTCAATAATGTATCCCGGCCTGTGGGACATCAATCAAGCCTGGAGAGACATGGGACTGCATGATTACTGACCAAAAAGGCACCATTCATATGAGTCCTAAAGATTTATAAGCATATAACATATGCAATAGTACAACTCCATTCTCTATACAATGTTAAAATGCAAAGTGTGCTCTGCATCATTTTGAGAAAGCCATTGCAAAACAGTATATGCAATGATTTAGGGTAGAAAAATCAAGTGACAGGTTGCCTTTAAATAAGTGTGTTCTCTAGTTACATTCTGTTTCATACTCTATTCAGAATTTCAAATTCCATATTGCACTGCTCCTGCTCCTGCATCCACAGCACAAAGCAGCAACCAGATTTTTATTTTTTAACTTTCACATAAACAAGAACAAAGAAGAAAATAAAACATTATTTCATAATGGTCTTAGCTTACTCTGTTGAGATTTATTCTCCCTTCTGTGTTTTTTCACCAATAAAATGGATCCAAGCCATGAAAGAAATAAAACATTACCAGAGAAATTTGTTCTCCCTCAAGCTGGGATCTGTTCCCATTTTTGGTGAAAAAAACTCAGACACAGGGAAGAACAGACCATAGTTATGAAATGTGAGAAATTCTATGTATGACAGCAATGCAGAATACTATGGGGCACATTTATTAAGACTAGTGTTTTAGAAGCTGGTCTTAAAAAGCCCCTGTCCTGGCGGTGGATCCGCTGGTTACAGAGGTGCACCGACAGGGGAGTCCAGCGGGTTTGGACCCCCCCTAGAACCATCACTGGTGGCAGTGGGAGTAGGAGATGAACGCTTCCATTGTGGAAGCGCTCATCTTCATATTCATCTGTATCGCCGTCCCCAGGACAGCGATACAGATGGATGTGCTGCGGCAGGGCAGGGAAGGGAAAGGTGTCTCCCTTCCCTGTTCTTCTGATAGGCCGCAGGCACTAATGCCTGCAGCCTATCAGAGGTCGGCTCAGGCGGCGCGATGACGTCATTATCATCGCGCCGCCTGAGCCGGGAAGTGCACAGCAGGGACACAGGCCGGAAGAGGCCTGCATCGCATCGCTGCTGATGGAGGTAAGTATTAGTGTTTTTTTTTTTCTTAATAGATGCTATATAATAGGGGGGCACCTGGCATTTCTCACTGGCCCTTTTTTTGGGGGGTGGGGGCTTGCACTATGGGGCATCTGGCGACTGGCAATTTCTTACTATCCCATTTTTTGGGGGGCACTATGGGGCATTTATTTCTTGCCTATTTTGTGGGGGGCACTATGGGGGCATTTCTTTACTGGCATTTGGTGGCACTATAGGGGCATTATTTGGGGGCACTATGGGGGAGTGGAGCACTATGGGGGCATCTGTTGGCTCTAAAGGGGCAGTTTTTTTACTGGCACATTATAGGGGGCACTATAGGGGAGAGCGGCACTATGGGACATCTGGTGGCACTATAGGGGCATCATTTGGGGGCACTGAGAGGGCATCTGGTGGCTCTAAAGGGGCATTTTTTTACTGCCACATTATGGGGGGCACTATGGCATCTGGCACTAAGGGGGAATTTTTTTCTGACACATTATAGGAGGCACTATAGGGGAGAGCAGCACTATAGGACATCTAATGGCACTATAGGGGAGTGGAGCACTATGGGGGCATCTTGTGGCTCTAAAGGGGCATTTTTTTTACTGGCACATTATAGGGGGCACTATAGGGGAGAGCGGCACTATGGGGCATCTGGTGGCACTATAAGGGCATCATTGGGGGGCACTATAGGGGCATTATTTGGGGCACTATGGGGGAGTGGAGCAGTATGGGGGCATCTGGTGGCTCTAAAGGGGCATTTTTTTTACTGGCACATTATAGGGGGCACTATAGGGGAGAGCGGTACTATGGGCATCTGGTGGCACTATAAGGGCATCATTGGGGGGCACTATGGGGGCATCTGGTGGCTCTAAAGGGGCATTTTTACTGGCACATTATAGGGGGCACTATGGCATCTGGCACTAAGGGGGCAATTTTTACTGGTGCATTATGGAGAAGAGGAGCACTATAGGGGCATCTGCTGGGGGCAATAAGAAGGGGCATTTTTTACTGGCATATGGGGGACACTATGGGGGAGAGGAGCACTATGAGGGCATTTACTAGGGCACTATATAGGGATATTTTATACTGGTATGCATTATGGGGATATTAGCTCTACTGCGGGCACTAAGCTGGGGTATTATGGTGAGCTTTCCTACTACTGGGGGGCTATGAGGAACATGATTACTAGTATGGGCACTATGGGAGCATTATTACTAAGTGTGCTCTGGCAGAGAATTATTGCTATTGGTGGGATTTTGGGGAGCACTGTTACTTTGGGGGCACCCTGGTACAGTATCAGTTTAGCACAATTATTTTTGGGGGATTATCTTTATACTATTAGTGTCCGGACGCATTTATTTTTTAGGGCACTCTGTGCCAATGCAGATGTAGCACTGTTAATAATGACTTGATAAACCCATTAACCAGACGTGATAACGAAGTCTACATGGTTAATCAATACAGGGAACCCCCCTTTTGGTGGGATAACTAAAAGTGTTATCTCCCCTTAAGTCATGTTAACCAATGCTACATCTGTAATTGTTGAGGGGGGCACTATCTGTGTGGTCCTAGTATTTTCAGGGGGATTGCTTCTGCAGTATAGTATTAGAGAGCACAGTATTGGGGGTGGCAGGATGAGGTGTTCAGAAGATGTGAAGATGATGGAAATGTGGGAAACTAGTGTCTGTTTGTCAATCTCTGCACAGACGAGAGATGGCTGAAAAATCATCATGGCGGTCTGGTCCGAATGGAGAAGATGAGGAAAGAGAATGTCTACAACAAAGGTGACATCACTGGATGTAAGAGGTATGTGGTGCTATGTAGGAGAGGAGATGCTCCGGCTCCTCCCCTTGCCATTTGCAGAAGGAGGATTCAGAGCTGGGTGAGGACGGCCAAGGGGGGCAGCAGGCCACGGGCAGGTGGCGGATGGTGGGGTGAACCACAGGCCTTAAGTAGGATCTGGGGAGGGAGGAGAGCGGAGGAGCTTCCTGGCTGTAGCTTGCTGTTTATTGTATAATGTGAAGCAGGCAGTGCAGCCAGGACACGCCCTCCGCTCTCTGTATGATGTGTAGAGCCGGGCCTCAACAATATCATTTTAGCTGTATAGTGTTTGTTGGGCGTGGCTTATTATATTTAGGAGGGGCTTATAATAATGAGCGGGGCCGCATTTTCAGATGGAGTAGGCACTTCAGGAAATCGGTGGGGCAAAAAATGGCGCGGCGCGCTACGCGCCCTGCATTTTTTGCTTGTTGGACCCCCCTAGAAAAAATTCCTGGGTGCTCCCCTGGCTGGTTATAATACATAACTTTGACGTATCCACCGCCGATTGTAAATGTAAGACAGCTTCCTTGTTGTCTTACATTTAGGACATTTTCTATTACTAAACCAAGCGTAGAAAATAATGAATGAGACATGAATGAGACATCCCTTCGCATCCCATGCCGTCCCTTCCCTTCCCCACCGACGTCATGCCTCCTTTTTTAGACCTGACATGAGCGGGGCAGAAGTTGCAGATTCTGATGCAACATGGCTTGCAACAGAATCTGCAAAAGTTACATATATCTGTTTGTAAATGAGCCCCTATAACTTGGATTAGATCTACAGGGTGGGCCATTTATATGGATACGCCTAAATAAAATGGGAATGGTTGGTGATATTAACTTCCTGTTTGTGGCACATTAGTATATGGGAGGGGGGAAATTTTTTAAGATGGGTGGTGACCATGGCGGCCATTTTGAAGTCAGCCATTTTGGATCCAACTTTAGTTTTTTCAATGGGAAGGGGGTCATGTGACACATCAAACTTATTGAGAATTTCACAAGAAAAACGATGGTGTGCTTGGTTTTAACGTTACTTTATTATTTCATGAGTTATTTACAAGTTTCTGATCACTTATATAGTTTTCCCCCTCTCATATACTAATGTGCCACAAACAGGAAGTTAATATAACAAACCATTCCCATTTTATTTAGGTGTATCCATATAAATGGCCCACCCTGTATATTACCCAACCAATTATGCAACCAATTTTATACTTGGTCTGTGGTTCAAAATGCCCGTTTGAACATTTATTTGTCCTATAATTAACTAAAGGCATAACATAAAAAAGGACCCCCCCCCCACTTATAAATATGCCTGATGAATTAAAGTAAATCACACAGAACAAAACTGAGGTTGTTTAGGAGTGGTCCTTAATCATTTTGATTGTGTAGAAGAGTTCTAAACCGGAAAAGAGTCTATCGAATCAAGACTCCAAATATGAGTAAATTCCTGGATCAATGTCCAATCTCAAGAAATCTAGTTCACATTATTATAATTTTCATAAAAGGTATCCAGGTACCTCATGATTGATGTTGAGTGAATCGAAGTTAACAAAATGGACTTCGATTTGAATTTAAGGAAAATTTGATTAGTCACAAAGCTGAATTTCCTTGTGCTATGTGGTAACGACTCAATTTTCCTGAAATGGCGGTAAAAAAACAAAAAAAATACATATGCACCTCATTCATTTGTTCGCAGAGAGGCCGTCACAGCCATCTGGTGATGGTGACTACATCACTTCAGCATGCGCAAGATTTGGCGCTTTTTCTTCAATCATGATGACCACAAGAGCCTCTCCGCGAGCAAATAGATGAGTTGAGTATGCATTTTTTGTTTTTAGCCTCTGGTTAACCCCAGAAAGGCTTCAATGTGACCATCAGAAGCCGTTACCAGCGTTGAACATAGCATCTAAGGGGTTCAATGATGGGGGCCGAGGTGATTGCCATTCCCCGTCATTGTGTCCGCTACATACAACTGAATGCAATTCGTTACAAAGTAATTTGTGGCAAATCAAATTTCTTTGTGAAGTTTGGCAAAGCACTCAACTCAAATTTTTGATAACTTTGCTCATCTCTACTCATGAGCTTGGTCACTGAATCAACAATCACAACATCATGTGGCAAAGTGTTCTATAGTCTCAATGCTCTTACAGTAAGGGCCCATTCACACAACCGTCTGAATGGGTCCGCATCTATTCCGCAATTTTGCAGAATAGATGTGACCCGATTCACTTCTATTAGAGAGGGCAGCTGCGGCTCTGTGCAGCAGGTCCGCAAACAAAAAAAAAAATTGAACGTGTCCTATTCTTGTCTGCAAAACGGGGGCGCCCGACCGCGTGTTCCGCAAATTGCGGATCCGCAATACGACGGCTGTCTGAACAGACCCTAAGGAATCTCCATCCAAGATTTTTTTTTTTTTCCTGTAGACAAACAGAATGCCCCCTTTTCATGGTTAAAGACCTAGGTATGAAAAGATCATTTGATATATAACATTTTATGACTCGTCAATGTCTTCTTGTTTTAGAGGCTTAAAAACTTTTTCCCCATGTATTGTGCCACTTAAATTTTTAAACATAGTTTTACTATTTTCAGTGTTATACAACAAAAAGTAAGAAGAGACATTATATACAGTACAGACCAAAAGTTTGGACACACCTTCTCATTCAAAGAGTTTTCTGTATTTTCATGACTATGAAAATTGTAGATTCACACTGAAGGCATCAAAACTATGAATTAACAAATGTGGAATTATATACTTAACAAAAAAGTGTGAAACAACTGAAAATATGTCTTATATTCTAGGTTCTTCAGAGTAGCCACCTTTTGCTTTGATTACTGCTTTGCACACTCTTGGCATTCTCTTGATGAGCTTCAAGAGGTAGTCACCTGAAATGGTATTCCAACAGTCTTGAAGGAGTTCCCAGAGATGCTTAGCACTTGTTGGCCCTTTTGCCTTCACTCTGCGGTCCAGCTCACCCTAAACCATCTCGATTGGGTTCAGGTCTGGTGACTGTGGAGGCCAGGTCATCTGGCGTAGCACCCCATCACTCTCCTTCTTGGTCAAATAGCCCTTACACAGCCTGGAGGTGTATTTGGGGTCATTGTCCTGTTGATAAATAAATAATGGTCCAACTAAACGCAAACCGGATGGAATAGCATGCCGCTGCAAGATGCTGTGGTAGCCATGCTAGTTCAGTATGTCTTCAATTTTGAATAAATCCCCAACAGTGTCACCAGCAAAGCACCCCCACACCATCACACCTCCTCCTCCATGCTTCACGGTGGGAACCAAGCATCCGTTCACCTTTTCTGCGTCGCACAAAGACACGGTGGTTGGAACCAAAGATCTCAAATTTGGACTCATCAGACCAAAGCACAGATTTCCACTGGTCTAATGTCCATTCCTTGTGTTCTTTAGCCCAAACAAGTCTCTTCTGCTTGTTGCCTGTCCTTAGCAGTGGTTTCCTAGCAGCTATTTTACCATGAAGGCCTGCTGCACACAGTCTCCTCTTAACAGTTGTTGTAGAGATGTGTCTGGTGCTAGAACTCTGTGTGGCATTGACCTGGTCTGTAATCTGAGCTGCTGTTAACCTGCAGTTTCTGAGGCTGGTGACTCGGATGAACTTATCCTCCGCAGCAGAGGTGACTCTGGGTCTTCCTTTCCTGGGGCGGTCCTCATGTGAG